>CAUYSK010112197.1:0-44709 GCA_963575035.1 Avahi laniger
ATTCTGTCACTGATTGAACTTGCAACTTTTTATTTCATTTCTTTGGAGCTTGAAGGATTTTCTGACCTCTAAGTGTTCCTATTCCTGGTGTATATGCTCCTGTGAAGAGATATCCTGCGTCAGAGATAGCTTTAGACTGGAAGTCAGAAGACTGTGTTCTAACTTTGGTTTCACAACAGAGGAGCTGTGATACTTTTATGGGATCAGTCCCTCTTTCTAGGCCTCCTGAAAAATGGAAAGAAAAGCATAGCCTTGCTAGAGTGCCTCCTTTCAGCTAATAATATACCTTAAGTATAAAACAGCAAATACTAGCAATTGAGATGGTGAGGTCAGAGTATTCATGCTCACAGATAAAGAAATGAAGAAAAAAATTTCACACCATTCCCTCTGTCTCTCTGCATCTTTACCCTGACTCTCTTTCTCTAACCAGAATTTCTCCCTGTGCTCCCAAAATACAGCAACATTCTTATGTCTACAGACAGAAGCAGCAGCTTAACTTAGGAGGGAATGTATGCAGAGGAGGAGGTTACTAAGAGTATATGGGCCCCAGACTAAAATGCTGTCTTGCGTTTAGCTGTTTGGAAAATCAGTTACTCAAATGTAGATTAGAGATATTAAACAGTGCAAGTAAGGGGTGTAGATTCCATCATTTGGGCTTCTTTGATCACTCGTCAGAACCCCAGATTTCATGTCTGTTTCGTTCCCAGCCCAGCATGGACATAGAAGGAGCTATTAACTTTTTTTCCTTCAAATCTTAAGTGGGTTTGTGCATCTTCTGGGAACTCAGTTTTACTATTACCCTGTACTTGGTGTCCATGATTTAAAACTTACATGTGAGTTAGACATCCCCTTAACGAGAAATTTAGGGCAAATTGAAAACCAAAATGACATGTTCCACAACAAATTAAGTCAGTGTAATCACAGTATTCATTATAATCTTCTATATGCATAATTTTCCTATTTTTATGTATGCCATTAGGCCTCACATAGTGAGTAAACCCTGCTCTACCGTGCGGTACTCCTCAGAGAAGTATAGCCAAGGACTCGGGGGCTGTGGAGACAGATTTTATTTTCTCATTAGATCCTCACTTCAGCCTTTCAAGGTTATGTTCTTTTCTTCAGCCTCAAGGGAATTCAGGGTACTCGAAAAACTAGGTCACAAATTGCTCCGATCTCTTAGAAGAAAGGAGGGAAATGACATTGTTCTCTTTGCTCCTCTTATCCGGAGATAATGGTAAATACATGCTACTTCTGAAGAGTAATTATGAGTGCGTGAAAATCTCTTGTGATTCAACGACAGAGCACATTAGTCACAAATCTTTTAGCAGAGCTGAGGCTTATGGCCTACCTAAAGCCAGAAACCTCTAGATCTGAAAACTGAACAGATAATGAAATTTAATCACAGTCATCCTGTGAGTCAGAGGCAAATAAGCTTACAGCCCTGGGAGCGATCCAGGTGAGTATGGCCTCCCTCAGGCAAAGAGACCTCTTGAGTGGCTGTGGGATGAGAAGGGCTTCTCCAGCTCCTCTCTCTCCCATGAATTTCCACCGGCACCGGCACCAGCACCATCCCGGTGAAAATGAGCTTCCAAGGAGCTCCTCCAAATATTGCAAATTAAGAAGCTGGTAACCTTTGATGTCTTTGATTTATTTCAGTTCCCTGACCCACTTGCAGAGTCCTGGTTTAAGAAAAATTTCCCATTTGAGGGAACTTCATTGACTTCTGAGGATGAAGAAGGAAGAGGATCGTGAAATGCCTTTCTGCCCTGCTCCCTCACCCTGCTCCTCCCACCCCTGTACAGCAGATCTGTGCCTGCTACACAACGCAGAGCCCAGGGTCCTTCACGGAGCTCATTCTGGTCCCCAGCCGCAGCTCTCAGTTACAGCCATCTTTGTGATTATCTCTGGACAACTATGTTTCTAAATATATTGAAGGGACCCCTAGGAGAAGATCAAACAAGTTGAGGTAGCCATGCTTAGTTCCCAGATGTGTGTACATGCACATGGGCACACTGAGCTATGCTATCTGGAAAGCCAGGCTGCTGTTTGCAAGCAGGGAACAGGGTGTAGCGGACTAAGCTTTGGTGAGTCAGGTAGAGAAGGGCATCATGACAAAATAGCCACCTGGTACAGTTACTTTTGATTTTAGGGATACCCAGAGGGTGAAAGGGAGAGAGATGAACAGGAATTCTGAGCTCCTGGAAACTCCGTGATCTTTAAACAGCCTCAACCCAATGCCCCAAGGATGGGACACATTTTGGGGCAGGTGCGTTCCTGATCTAGTACCAACCACGTGCCTGAGAGGGTTCTGCAGGCCTTTTTCCAAGGTGGAGCCTCCTCTGGAAGCGGTAAACTTACAATGACATCTTCTTTTACCCCACGCCCCTGGGCAATCCAGTCTGGGGGTGGAGGATGAGGGTGTGACGAGGGGAATACAAAGTCTGGCTTTGGAAACAATTACCCACATGGGACAGAACAGGTCCCCTCACTCCATTTCACAAAGCCAACTTGCTTTGAAATGCTTGAGGCCAATGGAAATTAAAGTTCTAATGGAAATTTCACAGGGTGGTGAGTCCAGGAGGTTTTCTGAGCAGTATAAACACAGCCACTATCTACCCAATAATCTTGTGTAAGTCACACACTGTTTTGCAGCCATCTATAAAATGTTAAGCCTGGCTAATTAAAACAGAGATATAACCTTTACCACTTCTAATATCTTATGAGTCTAAGTGATTATTCCCATGCAACCCCCATAAACCCTCAGTACCACCCAAAATTCAGCTAATCAAAAAGAATTGACACATACTTAATATTTATTCCTATTCTTTTTCTCTTGAAGAATTGTGAAGTTATAGAACTTAAGGGTTAAAATGGGTCCCATGAAGAAAATGCCACCAGTACAGTAGATGTCTCCCTATCTGTGTGAAGAAATGGATATCTCTAGATCAAAGGGGCAAGACTGTCTATCACCACCAGTTTTCCGATAGGGAAATGGAAGATGTCAGGAGAAAGCTCAGATACCTTCCCATCCCTATGACAGGTTACAGCATTTTCCTCTGTCAACCACAATTTGTTTATGAATACAAATTATTTGAAAGAAGACAAGCGAATGGTCAAGAAGCATACGAAAAGATGCTCAACATCACTGACCATCAGAGAAATGCAGATCAAACCCACAAATGAAATATCATCTGATGGAAAGGAAAAATGTTAACTCGGAGGCTCTGCCTTTTCTAAGGTTCTTCTTTTTAATCTCACTAAATGTGTAGTTGAAGAGCCCCAGGCCTTCATGTCTCTAAAGAGACAAATCTCCCTTATCCTGTCTCCTGTCCTGAGAGGTTGTATGCCTGCCCACCTTTATTCTCTTTGCACGTCATCTCTCAGTGGGCTCTTAGGTGCCAAGACAAGGACAGTCTTTTCAAGCACTTACCAAGCCCCCTTCAAGCAATTGCACCAGTGGAAACTGTCAGTGAAAGAAGAAAGATGACCTCTGGAGAGAACCGAGTGTAGTTCATGGCATTTCTTGCTTGCTGTGAAAGGCCGTCATAGAACACAGCACCCTGATTTTTTCAGTGCACCCCAAGGCATTATGCTTTTCTCTTAACTGTTCCCATAGTCTTTATCATACTTTATTGCCATAAACTTTACAGCCATGAGCATTGGCATTATTTAGGGAGTTTACCAACATTTTCCCTGGCCTCATGATCATGCCTTCCAGTATCCTGGCCTGTTCATCATGTGACTCTTTTACTCCCCACCCTCCACCTTATTTCAAGAGAGTGAAGTAAAACACACATCAAACCTCAGGTGTTATCAAACCTCAGATGTTCACTCCTATCAATACTTAATGGCCATGCCCCTAAAAAAATCAAAAAGACATCATTCCAGTCCCACAAGAGCTCATATTCAGTAGCGGGTGGGGCTGATTGACATTAAAATAATTCTATATAATATAGTGAGCGGAAATAGATGCGGACACTCTATCACATGGAGGCTGAAGGACAAATTACTTGACTGCCTGTGTGTAAGTGCGGAAGGTTGGAAGGAATAGTGGGGGGAGGCAAAGCAGGGATGCTGGTTAGAGAAAGCAGGTAGGAAAGACAGGAAAGTGAGATGAATTTTGAAGATTCAGAAAGAACTCGTCAGGCAGGGATGAACATCCCAGCTAGAGGGAACAGCACTGCAAATAAGTTGAAACAGCAATATGGATGTTAAGGAAACCACAAAAGGTACAGCACAGCTAGAGGGGGCCATTTGGTGTGACGTAGGATGGCAGGAGACCCCTACCCCAGGAATGCAAACGTAGGCAGCAACCAGACTGGGAAGGAAGCTGTGTGCTGTGGCAAGAAGACTACAATCCATCTGGGACATTATGAGTCTCACTAAGCAGATGAGAGAGAGATTAGAAAGAGCTGTGGGGACATACTTTAGTGCTATAACAAAGTTCCCCCCATCCATGGTTCTCGAAGGGTAGCCCCTGGACCAGCAGCATTAGCATCATCTGGAACTTTTTAGAAATACAAATTTTCATATCCCACACCAGACTTGCTGAATCAGAAACTGTGGTGCTGGCACCCTCCTGTTGATTTCAATGCATGCTCAAATTTGGGAATCATTGGTCTAAATTGGTCAGCTCCTCTTAAAAGTTTGGATGGGACAGACAGATAAACAAGGCATTGGAGAGGTAAAATAGAACAAAGACTTCATTCCATTTACTCAATTCAGGACCAAGTTAAAGAGTTTCATGGAGGAAAAATAATTTGAATGATGAGAGCAATTTAGAAAGACAGGAAAGGGAGGATTTAGTAGCTAAATCCACAAACTAATAGATAAGTAGACATTCAACAAATAAATAAGTCAACATTTTTAAGAAAACCCGATGGAACCCCTATTGTGAGCAACACTCTTTCCCAGGTGCAAGAGAAGCAGAGGATGAGACATGCCTTCAAGAAAACAACCAGTGAATTATTACTCAGGCTCCTGTAGTTCCCTCTCGTGATCACTTATCCAGACGCAGTGGAAATTTTTTGGCTATTGCTCTCATTTTTCTTGGGAATTAAATAGAATGGATTTAGGCCATGGAATCTTTGGGTATCCATTCTGTCACCCAGGAGGGGTTGGTTGGTGAAGGAGGCTCAGTCGAGCCATCCTCCATGTGAGAGCCCCTGCACGTGTGATTGCTGGGTAGCAGCAGCTGCTGCAAAGAAAATAATTATTTTCTAGAAATGGAAACCTATTTCCTCCAGGGATTAATCAAGATAAAAGCAATCTAAATCCCATTAAAGCACATTTGATCAATCTTCCCCTCTGTGTTCCCTGATTATGGGGAAGCTGATTGCCTCAATCCCTCTCCATCACCCCTTCCTGCAGCCAGGCCAGTTTCTTACTCCTCCTTATGTCCAGTCGCAGTGGGAAGGCTTTTCTCATAAAGTCAGGAGTTACCATGCAGTCACTAGCTAATCTTGGTGGGAGCTGGCATTGAGACTAGTGAAGGTAAATGTTGCCCAGGTGAAATGCCATGGCCACAAGGAGGTGGTTGCGAGAGTAACAATACAAGGAAGCCATTCCCATACTCCAGCAGATGACTCATTTTCTCCTATTCATTTTCAAGGAGTTCTCTAAATCCGGTTCAAGTTAGCATAGCATTTACTGTGTCCAAGACATTGTCCAGGTGTTATGGGAAATACAAAGTATAAATAAAACAAGACAGAACCTTGCTCCTAAACAGCTTACTGTGCAATAAATGAAGGGACTTGTAAACATGTTAAACATAAACTGATGCCAAATGAAATGAGTAGTAAAAAGAAGTTTAAAAGAATACTATTGGGACAAAAAAAAAAAAATAAATATATAAGGGAATATTTAAGGAAGACTTCCTGGAGGAGTTAGCATTTGAGCTGGCTTTGGAAAGGAGAGATTGGGGAGATAAAAATGGGAAATGAAAAGAGAGGAGAAAGGCATTCCAATTGGAGGGAACAACATGAAAAAGACACAAAGTCATGCAAATCTATAGCATGTGTAGTTAAAGTGAGTAGTGTGACAAGATAACAGTGGGTGGAAGGATAAAGAGAGAAATGAGACAAAAAACAGCAGTTGGATTCAGATTGAGGAAGAGCTTGAATGATATGGGTTTGTATTAAACTGGGAATAAGAAGGAGTCCTTCTCTTACAATTTGCTCATGAGAATGTAAATAATGTTATATGTTTTTGTACTGAAATGAGAGGGTCGGCTTTGGTACAGTAATCTTTGTTCCTATAAAATCATATCCAGCTCAAACATTCCATTTTTACTCTGTAATAAAAGCTATCTCTTTTCCCCCAAAAAACCTTATGAGAAAAATGGCTTAAAGATGGAAGTTTCTGTTTATCATTTTCCTATTCCTTCTGCTATAAGAAAAGTATTCCTTTTTGCTTGCTGATTCACTTCAGAGAAACGAATTGGTCTCCAGCTGTTACAAAACATGAATGTGATTCTTAGAAATGTAACCATTATAACAAAATTTTATTATACAGAGTTAGAGCAGTATCTGATCTTCCTTCTCATTTCTGTGAGCTGAGTCTCCAACCTCAGGGACTCAGTTTTCATGTGACATTCCTTCCACGTGTACAAGATCTGGTTGCTAAGCCACAGAGAGAGGACGAGCGAATGTTGCTTTCAAAAGATCAATTATTGTTTATCCACTCTTGTATCTGTGTCCTTTTAAAATATAATACAAACAAATCCTTCTCTATCAGAATCTGTATGAGAGCCAATCGGTTCCTGCTTACAAACTCCAGGGCAATTTTAAAGGTGACAGCAACTTTACATGGCAGAGTGAGGGGTCGTTTGAACCTATTAGAGAATTTACACTGTACATGGATCTAAGTCTATATAAATTCGAGAGAAGTCCCTGAGACAGGATGGCGTTAAGATCAAGAAATACATAATGTCCTGCTTTTAAAAGATATATCATTACTTGGTGGTAGTGTTTGTGTGTGTGAGTGTGTGTGTGTGTATGTGAGACAAATGTCAAAGAGTGGCTATATGATAATCAGGCATGGAAATGTCAAGAGTCGATGGGAAAGATTTCAGAAATTTCTTGAGAAATGATATAGAATAGAGAATCTAGATTAATCAGTTAATCTTCTGGGAAGTTCTTAAAACAGTGGTTCTCCAATTTGGCTGAACATAAGGATCATCTGGGGAGCTTTAATAAAGCCCTCTGCCCAACCATACACTAAGAATGCAAGTGAGAATTGGTGCAGCTGCTTATGCAAAGCTGTTTGGCAGTATCTGCCGAACCTGTGTGTGCTTTTCCTATAATTCAGTAATGTCATTTCTAGTCATATACTCAAAAGATATGTACACGTGCGTTTGCCAAAAGACACGCACAGTAATCTTCACGGCGACTCTATTATAATAGGTCAAAATTGAAAACTAATCAAATGTCTACTGCTGTAATACTAAACAGTAATGAGAATGAGCTAGAACCATATATAAATATGAATATGAATAACTCCTAAAAACACAATGTTGAGTGAAAGAGGCCAAACAAAACAATACATATTGTATGATTATATTTAAATGACAAATTTAAAAGGTATAACTAATCTATGGTATTGGACATCAGGATAGTGACTGTCCTTGGAAGGTTAGGAACTAAAGGGGGGGACATGGGAGCTTCAGGGGTGCTGGTAATACTCAGTTTTCTGATTTGGGAGCTGGTTACACAGATGTGTTCACTTTGTGACAATTCATTGAGATATGCACTCATGATTTGTTTACTTTTGATGTAATCTGTTCTAAAATAAAAATCAAAAATAATTCCAGCCAGGCGCGGTGGCTCATGCCTGTAATCCTAGCACTCTGGGAGGCCGAGGCGGGCGAATTGTTTGAGCTCAGGAGTTCGAGACCAGCCTGAGCATGAGCGAGACCCCGTCTCTACCAAAAATACAAAGAAATTAATTGGACAGCTAAAAATATATAGAAAAAATTAGCTGGGCATGGTGGCACATGCC
The DNA here is from genome assembly GCA_963575035.1 of Avahi laniger. Classification (NCBI taxonomy): domain Eukaryota; kingdom Metazoa; phylum Chordata; class Mammalia; order Primates; family Indriidae; genus Avahi; species Avahi laniger. Next base: position 7,999 of record CAUYSK010112197.1, read on the forward strand.
TGTAGTCCCAGCTACTTGGGAGGTTGAGGCAGTAAGATTGCTTGAGCCCAGGCGTGTGAGGTTGCTGTGAGCTAGACTGACGCCACGGCACTCACTCTAGCCAGGTAAACAAAGTGAGACTCTGTCTCAAAAAAAAAAAAAAAAAAAAAAAATTCCAAACAGCATTGTATTGGCAAAAGGGTAGACACAGAAACCAATGGAATACAATAGAGAGCCCAGAAATAGACACACCAAATACAGTCAATTAATCTTCAACAAGTAAGCACAGGCAATTCAATAGAGAAAGGATAATCTTCAACAAATGGTGCTGGAACAACTGAAAATCCGCATGCCAAAAAAAAAAAAATGTAAGTGTAAACTTCACACTATTCACAAAAATTAGCTCAAATGGATTATAGACCCAAACGTAAAATGGGAAACTATAAAATTTTTAGAAAATAACATAGGAAAAGAAACAGACTGAGACGGTAGTTCCACTTTTACTTTTTTGAGGAACTTCCATGCTGTTTTCCATAATGGCTGTACTAATTTACATTCCCACCAACAGTATATAAGGGTTCCCTTTCTCCACATCTCTGCTAGCACTCGGTAATTTTTGTCTTTTGGATGATAGCCATTCTAACTGGAGTGACATGATATCTCATTGTGGTTTCAATTTGCAATTCTCTGGTGATTAGTGATATTGAACATATTTTCATTTGTTGTTGCCTATTTGTATGTTTTCTTTTGAGAAATATATACTGAGGGTTTTTGCTCATTTTTTAATTATTTGTTTCTTGCTATTGAGTTGTTTGCGTTCCTTACGTATTTTGGATGCTAACCTCTTGTCAGATGTATAATTTTCAAATATTTTCTACCATTCTGTAAGTTGTCTTTGTACTCTGTTAATTGTTTCTTTGGCTGTGCAGAAGCTTTTTAGTTTGATGTAATCCCATTAGTCTATTTTTTAATTTTTTTGCCTGTGCCTTTGAATTTGTGTCCAAATAATCATTGCCCAGAGCAATGTCGTGGAGCTTTCCTCCTGTTTTCTTCTAGGAGTTTCATAGTTTTAGATTTTATATTTAAGTTTTTAATCCATCTTGAGTTGATTTTTCTATATGCTGAGAAATAAGGATCTAATTTCATTCTTCTTCATACGGATGCACAGTTTTCCAAATACCTTTTTACTGAAGAGACTATTCTTTTCCCATTGTGCTAATCAGTGTCTTGAAAGATAATTCAATCATTTATTACCTTTCACATTGCTCCAGGTCAGCTGGAGTCCACTGACCTTGGCTAAGCTCAGCTGGCTGCCTCTGCTAATTATAGCAGAATTCCCTCTCTTGTCTGCTGGTCAGCCAAGAGTTAGGTGGCCCAGGCTGAGCTCTATTAGTGTGGTTTTGCTCCACAACCTCCTTGGACCAACCCATTGTGATGGTTAATTTTAGGTGTCAACTTGACTAGCCACAATGTCTAGCTGTTTGATCAAATACTAATCTAGATATTGCTGTGAAAGTATTTTGTGATTAACATTTATGATCTATTAACTTTAAGTAGATTACCCTCCATAATATGGGTGAACCTCATCAGTCAGTGAAAGCCTTGAGAGCAAAAACTGAGGTTTTTCTGGAGAAGAAGGAATTCTGTCTCAAGAAATCCTGAAAGATTTCTGAAAGAAATACAGAAATCCTGCCTATGTCTTTAAACTGCTGGCCTGCCTTATGTATTGCAGAGCCAACAGCCCCCATAATTAAATAAACCAATTCCTTAAAATCTCTCTCTCTCTATATATATATGTACGTGCGTGCACACACACACGTGTGTGTGTGTGTGTATACATATCTTATTGATTCTGTTTCTCTGGAGAACTCCAACTGATACACCATTGAGATCTCTTAGGACTTAGGCTTGAACTGACACATTGTCACTATTACACAAAACAAGTCACATAGGTAATCCCAAAGTCAAAGGCAGGGGGAATATTCTCTGCCCATGATCAGAACATAACCAAGGGTGTGCAGAAAGGAAAAAATAATTGAGACCAATAATGCAATCTACCATACTAGGGAAGATTTTCTTTTTGAAGAAACAACACTTAAGTTGAGGCCTAAGAGATAAGTAGCAGTCAGTCCAGAGACAAACGGGAGAAGGAAATTTCAGCGAAAGAACATAGGAAATACTTGAGGAGGGAAAGAGTGGGGAAGCGTACCAAGAGATTAGCGATTATGAGGAGAGGTGGAAAATGATTCTGGAGAGAAGGGCAGGTGCCAGATGCCATAGGGCATGGTATCAGACGAAGAATTTTCAATTTTATTCTAACTACAAATAGAAGCCATGGAAGTGTTTTAAGCACAATAACGATGTGATAAATTTGTTTTCTGAAAATTATTACTCTAGCTGCTGTATGGAATTTATATAGCAGGAGAACATGAAATTATTTTAAAAGTTATTGCAATAGTCCAGGCAAGAGATAATTTTTTTTGGACTGGTTTGTTAGTAGTGAAGAAGAGAGTACAGGTACGAGATATATGTTGCAGATAAAATTAGTGGAACTTGGTAACACCTGATGGAGATGTCATTTACTGAGACAGAAAACGTTAGTGGAGGAATAAGTTTGGGAGAGACTGATAAATGCAATTTTCACACAGTTACTAATAATTACTTGAGGGAAAGATTTCATTTTAATCAAGAATATAATTTTCTCACAAGCATTAAACAAAAGAGAGGGGATACTAGCACATTAGCTTGAATAAAATCTCAAGTCTATTTTTCTCATTACTTCATGAAATTCATTCTGGAAAATTACTTTTTAATATGCAATTTGAGCTCAGTTAATATAAGTAAGCCTAGACTAATTTGATAATTTGTTGGTATGCATAATGAATTAGGGTCCTGTGTTATATAACTGTTTCAACAAAATGGTTCTATTGAAAGGCTATTTATAAAGATGGTAGCACAATTGAAAAATACCTTTGTGAGGTTCCAGGGCAATGGACTTCAATATAACCATTAACTCCAGCTCTTTACAATGAATTGTTCTCAGCTGTTTTCATAACAGCCATTGAAACATTTACAAGAAAATGTTTTAAAGTAGGCATGTGTCATTGAGCATATCCATTATTAACAAGGCTGGTAGAAACACAAAATTGTACAAAGTGCTAAAAGAAGAAATATAGCTTCATTGTGTTTTCCAATTATCTTTGCGTGTACTATCCATATGGTTTACTTGGAAAATAAATTTTTCGCAAACTGCATGATTTCTTTTCTCCTTATTTAGGAACTTTAAGAGATATTAGCTACTCAATAGGAATAGCATCATTATTTTTAGTTCAAATCTTGCTAATAATACATGTTTTGCACTGACACATTTTTATAAATATTCAACTTTGAAAATTTTGAAAAAATTCATGCATTTCCATTTTTAGGAAGTGAACACCCAAGAGAAGTTCCTACGCATACAGATTAAAGAAGGAATAGATAAATGGGTAGATTTCAGTGCCGTGTGGGTAGGGAAACTTAGGCTGGCAATTGAGTGGCAGGCAGCTAGCTCTTCACGTTCTACTTTAAAGAGGTTGGAAGTCATAATTAGAAACAACAGATCCATTCAAAATATTCAGGTTTGGCTAAGGTGTATATTTATATAGGCAACTTTCAAAATTGATTATTCTGAAATTTTGGAAATCCACAGGATTTCCAACAACGTGATGGAACTACAATGTAAAGAACTACCTTTGGGTAAAGAGGAAGCCACCTAGCTCTTCTCTCTTCTCCTAAGTCTCTGTGGCAGCCACAGGAGAGAACCTCTCAGATCTCATTTCCAGAGAGAATCTGCCAAATGGAGGGCAGTCAGTTCACAGACTCCTACTGCAGCACCGTCAGCATCCGTTGCAGTATTCGAGCCAAAGATACACTCCTTAAACAGTATTAGCCAGTGTCTGAGCACAGTGAGTGTAGTAGAGCTTGGTCATTTCTGTGCAATGTGAAATCCTCTAATGGATAATTTGTACTGGAGTTTCGTGTTGGACTGGCTGAGACCTCAGAGCTACATTTCAGTCTGAGACTCTTCCTATCCAATTTTCCTTCCTACCTGCTCTGTTTTCAGAGGTATTGAACCTACATTGCGGTCTGAAAACTTCCTTGCCTACTTCTTCTACCTCTCCTCCATCTTTCACAGGGATTGCCCCCAAATAATCTATTGAACTTTTATCTTCTTCTTGGCATCTGCTTCCTAGAGGACCTGACCCATAGCAATCTCTGGTGTTATTCACTGTCTGGTATTATTCTCTCTGGTGTTATTCACTGTCACCACTGAAGCCATGCTTTTAGCCTGTATGTAGTTGAGTTAAATTCATTTTAAAGCCATGAGTGACAGCTATAAATGAGGCATAGGTTAGGCATGCTAAGAGTACTAAGAAAAGTAAGATACCATATTCACCTGCAAGAAGTTTATATAATTGGGGACAGCCAACACATAAAAACCAGTTTAAAGTATCCAAAGGGGGCTTTGAAAATGCAGGAGACAATTAGCATATCCTAGGAGAAAAGACACCAAAGCTGAATCCTAAGGATAAGCAAGTGTGTTTCAGATAAAGAAAGGTGAGAAGGGCATTCTAGGTACAATATGAGCAAAATTGGAATGGCCTGAAGCAACATGGGGTGTGAAGAGCCTGGAGTACAGAGTGTTCACTGCGGAGCGTAGTCAGTGCTAAGTGTGTTCAGTGCTAACTATGCCCAGTGCTAAGTATGTTCAATGCTAAGCATGTTCAGTGGCAAGCAGCATGGAGTGTTCAGTGCTACATGTCAGAGTGGTAGGAGATGGAGATAGTGAAACAGATGAGAGGGGACAGGGATGGGAGTGTTATATGCCCTGCCAAGGAGACTGGATGTTGTTTATGGGTCACAGGGAGTTAAGTCACTGAGGGATATTGATGAAGTAGATACATGCATTTTTGTGTTTAAGGCAGCACCCTAAAGACACATGGAAGATGCATCGTCAAACTGGAGTTTTAGATAAATTACTCTGGCCACAGTGTGGAGGAAGGCTTCAAAGAGGGTCCTGATGGAGCTAGTGAAAACAGTGTAGCTCCAACACTCATCTCATATCCTGGGTAAATTTTAATTTCCTCCCAAGATTTCTGCACATTTCTGAGTTTATGGTGGAGGGCTTAAATTTGCATGGTCACCTCAGGTTTCAAACTTGTGTTTCAATTACATTGGAGCAGTTCATCAGCTGTCCTCTTCTCCCATGTCCTGCGCTCCTCATTCTACAAGAGGTGGGCCTGGAGCCTGAGGCTGAGGCTCTTGCCTGGCACCAACGCACTAGGCTTTACTAAGGCAGGCCTGGTGCTAGAGTCTGAGGCAATGTCTGGTGGTGTGCTCACTTCCCTCTCCTTCCCCCACGCAGAGGGGATCTCTCTCCATGCTGTGCTGCCTGGGGTTGGGGGAAAGGTGACTCAGGGAAGGTAAAACTATCCTTCCTATCATCTTTGATACAGCTTTTCTTGTTTCTGTGCTACACTCAGGTGCTATAATCTCTCGCCTAGTTTCCTTAGTTCTTGTGAAGATATTTTCATGTCAGAATGGTTGTTTGCGTTGATGTCTCGGTGGGGGAATGGGCACAGGAGAGTCTTATTCTGCCGTCTTGCTGATCTTTCTTGCTTCTGGTCACTCTTGTGTCCTCTTCCTTACAGAAAAGGATATTCACACACACAGAGTACACATATATGTTTCCACAATAATTTTTAAAACATAAAACATATTAATGATTCTTAAATTAACTACAGGTAGTGAGGCTAGAGGAGGGCAAGACTGGGCCATCTTCTAGTGGAGGAAGAGTTTTGTGGTAGTTTCAGTTTATTTGCATTTATCTTGAAAATCTGTTTTCTCTAAGGTTTAATCATTAAATCATCATGCCAAAGTATTTAGATCCTTTTTTGCTTTCAATATTTCCATTGTCTTGAATTCCTAAATCTTTACAACATCTTGAATTCTTTAATTTCTTTGGATTAGTGTTCTGGTAGTGTAGAAAACTTGGTTTCACTGTGAACATGAGATTGATGTATTGGATGCTCTGGTCACATTCAGACAATAATAAGCTTAGTCAAAGACATGGGTTTTCGAGGATGTTGTATACCTTGTTTGTTCATTCGGCACACCAGAATGCCACTTAAAATTTTCAGGCAGGATTCAATTTGTTCCAGTACACAATAATGATTATGTCTGGAGTGCTTGCAGACTCATGATTTTCAGTGGCAATGAAAAAGTGAAAGGATGGAGAAGGACCAACCCACACCATGAATGACAACAGAAGACATTTTACTAAAGTATAACCATATCCAGCAATCTTCAAATAATATACAATGGAGCTCTGCTTTGAAATTATTAATAAAACCCTCAGCCAGTTGTGGATAAGGAAAGGTCTCTGCTATCTTTATATATCATTTTTTTCCACTGCTCACAGGCCTTGGATTGTTTATTTTCTTTAATTAATCTATATATTATCCATTGCAGATAACTATTTGTTTCTGCAGCACATAAGAGCTCAAGTTATGATTTTTAATAAAATGACCCCATCAACTCAGTTGGCAAGAAAGTTTTGTGTTTTACACTTTGTAAAATATAGGCTACCAATTAATTATTGTCTTGGGATAGCTTCTCTCTTCATTTACATGAACCTGAGACTTGCTATTTTTCTCTATGTATGGCAGGCCTTCTACCCCTGTATTTTGCCTAGCTCTCTCTCTCTCTCTCTCTCTCTTTCTCTCTTTCAAATTTCTTACATTTTGGCAGGATGATTTACAGATTGATAGGAGATGAAAAGGCTTCCTTCGGTTTTGTATCTTTATATGTAAAACAAGGTTGTGGATCTATGATCTCTTGATCTTGCTTTAACAATCCTCAGTTTTTAATGAAATAATCATTCTCTGTGATCCTAGATCAATAATTTGGTTCTTATTCTCATTACCTCCTTAGGAGTAAGCCCACTGTTGAGCTACGTGGAAGCTTTAAGACAGGGCATGATAGTGTCAATGGTGACACCGAACCCATCTCTCATGGGGCTCCCCACTTTTGATTCCATACTGGGATGACTGACAATGAGTGACATGCCAGCCTCTGGGCCTCCCAGTGTTTGTTTCCCATGACCAACCTGTACCTTCACCCCTTGTCCTGCACCAGATCTAGTTTTGTTCATGAATGGGTTCTAGCACCTTACACCCATCTTGGTCCTGGGGGAAGTAAATGGATTCTCTGGGGGCTGAGCATATCTATTCATTTTCTGGCACAGAGACTTTGGAAATCTGTTTTGTGGAAAGAACATTTTCCCTCCTTTGTTAATATTGTACTTGAAAATTAATATGCATATTAATTATGCATTAATAGTGTGCATATTAATATGAAAATTAATATGCATGCAATGAAAATTAATTGATTCACTGTAGGTTAGCCACCATATATAATTGCTCTTTCTAAAATTCCTATGACTCAGGTACCAAAATATGTGTTAATTTCCTTATGTTAAAGAGAAGGAATTTATGACACTGAGTCATGCAAGAGCACACAGGAAGTCCCTTGGAACGTCTGACACCTTGGGGAAATTGAGTATAGCATTTGTTGATCTCCCACGAAATGCCTTTATGAGTGCCAAGCTCTTTAGAATAGACAGAAAAATAAAAGATAGTCTGTGGCTGTATACTACAGAGTTAGACACAATTCTAGTACATGGAAATCAGCTAGATAATAATGCACTATGGCACCATTTATTAAATAGTTGCTGAAAATTGTAGTACATAAAAATAAATTTTTTAAAAAGGGAATGATTAGCTGGTAAGGAAGGCTTTATGGAAGAGGTGCTGTGGAAGAGGGACAAGCCTAGGGATGAGATAATCTTGGTATGATTTTCTGTTATCACCAGTTAACTCAAGAATATTGAGAAAATTAAAGTCCCTGAGCTCAGTTTCTTCAACTTCAAATGCTACAAATAATCTCTCTCTCTCTCAAGGCTGTGAGAATTAGATGTGACACTCGATGTAAAGTTTACCCAATGGATGTTAATTAGGCTTGAGGAAGCAATATTAGGGGGGGGGGGTCAGAGAGGCTGGATATATAAAGCAGGATACAGATTGATGGGGAAGAGTCTGACTGCCCTGGGACTGGTCAGATTTGTGCCATTGTTAGTTATTTCAGTTTTATCTAAATTAGCATCCATGGACCACCAGCATCAGAATTGTCTGAGAGTGCTTATTAAAAATGCATGAGTGAATTAATAAAATATGGTATAAGTATACCATGGAGCACTATTCAGCTATAAGAAACGATGATATAGCACCTTTTGTATTTTCCTGGATAGAGTTGGAATCCATTCTACTAAATGAAGTATCCCAAGATTGGAAAAATAAGCACCACGTGTACTCACCAGCAAATTGATTTCACTGATCAACACTTAAATACATATATAGGAATAACATTTATCGGGCATCAGGCAGATGGGAGGGGGGAGGCGGGGATGGGTATATACATACATAACGAGTGTGATGCACACTGTCTGGGAGATGGACACGCTTGAAGCTCTGACTCGGGGTGGGGCAAGATTCTTCATGTAAGTGGCATTGTGTGGTATTTGTCCTTTTGTATCTGGCTTATTTCACTTGGTATAATATCCTCCAGGTGCATCCAGTTTGTCACAAATGGCAGCATTTCCTTTTCTGAGGCTGAATCACATTCTATTGTACGTATACATCACATTTTCTTTACCCATCCATCTGTCAATGGAAGCTGAGGTTGATTCCATATCTTGGCTATTGTGAACTTTGCTACAATGAACATGGAAGGGCAACTATTTCTTGATGTTCCTGATTTCAGTTCTTTTGGATATATACCCAGCAATGGGATTGTTGGGTCATATGGTAGCTTCATTTTTAGTTTTTTAAGGAACCTCCATACTGTTTTCTATAATGCTCCATCCATTCACATTCCTACCATCGGTGCACAATGGTTCCTTTTTCTACATTCTCACAAACATTTGTTGTCTTTTGGTTTTTGATAATAATCATCCTAAAAATTTTAAGATGACACCTCATTGTGGTTTTGATTTTCATTTTCCTGATAATTAGTGATGTCGAGCACCTTTCCATATACCTGTTGACCATTTGTATGTTTTCTGTGGAGAAATGACTATTCAGTTTCTTTTGTTAGTTTTTTAATTGGGTTATTATTGGTTTTTTTTTGCCATTGAGTTTTATGAAATTCTTATATATTTTGGATATCAGTCCTTTATCAGATATATGATTTGAAACTGTTTCCTACCATTCTATAAATTGCTTTTTCATTTTTTTGATTATTTTCATTGCTATGCAGAAGCTTTTTAGTTTGATGTAATGCCTCTTGTCTATTTTTGCTTTTGTTGCCTATGATTTTGGTGTCATATGCAAGATACCATTGCCAAGACCAATGTCAAGAAGATTTCCCCTATGTCTTCTTTTAGGAATTTTATGGTTTCAGGTCATATGTTTAAGTCTTTAATTCATTTTGAATTGATTTTTGTGTACAATGTAAAATAAGGGTCCAATTTTATTTTTTGCTGTGGATACAGTTTTCCCAAAACCGTTTATTGAAAAGGCTACCCTTTCTCTATTGTGTATTCTTGGCACTGTCATTGAAGATCATTTGTCTGTATATATATGTGCAGGTTTATTTCTGGGCTCTCTATTCTGTTTCATTGGCCTATACGTCTATTTTTATGCCAGTATCATTCTTTTTTGATTACTATAGCTTTGTAACACATGTTAAAATCAAGAATTATAGTGCCTCCAGCTTTGTTCTTCTTGCTCAAAATTATTTTGACTATTTAGGGTCTTGTGGTTCCATATGAATTTTAAGATTGTTTTTTCTAGTTTTGTAAAAATTAACATTGATATTTTAATAGTAATTGCATTGAATCTTTAGATTATTTTGGGTAATATGGGCTTCTTAACATTGTTAATTCTTCTAATCCTTAAACACAAGATACCTTTGTATTTATTTTTATCTGCTGTAATGCTTTTCATCAGTGTTTTTTAGTTTCCAGTATATAAGTCTTTCATCTCCTTGGTTAAGTTTATTTCTAAGTGTTTATTCTTTTTGATGCTATTGTAAATGAGATTGTTTTCTTAATTTCCTTTTTGGATAATTCATTGTTATGTTATACAATATTTTAAAAATCCATTGTTATCATCACTCATCTTATTAAAACAGTTGTTCGGTATGGGAAGCTGTCAAGATCATGGTGACAGTTACAAGTTTTCTAAAATTTTATTTTAACTTAAAAGCTCTACTTTACCATAGGCAACAAATATTATTAGTTGTTTTCCCTGAAGTGATAGGCTTATTTAGTTTATTTTTTTGAGAAAATGTCCACCAAACACTCGAGTCTGAATGCTATATTTTGTCTATCAGTTATTTTTTAGGTAAAAGTCATGTTTCATGAAAAAAAGTGGGGATGAGTTTATCTCACAGCATAAACAATTGCTTTTCCTCCAGACAGCATTGTATTTCAAGTTGCAGCAAAAGTGCTTTATGTGAAGTTTCCATTTCATCTTACAGAATATTTAAAAGATATGAACTCAAGGATTAAGATTTAATAAAATTAATAATTTTACTGCTTACTGTTTTTGCCAAGGACGTTTTTAAGACAAATTTGCTTTTTTTTTCTGTGAGGGAAGAATATAATGACTACAAAGGCAGTTTGGTGCCTCAATTCATGCAAAGGTACCAGCAGTTTTACCCAAAATTCCTTTGACAGCAGCAATTATATGTCAACATAGTTAGAAAAAAAAACTCAGGGAACCCTAGGAGTATGTGGACCACAGAGTAATTTAGACACGTAATACATGTGTTGCCATTTGTATTTTTGCCCTAAGCCATGAATATAAATGTTAGGGGTTGAGCCTGTTGCCAAAAGTTATTTACAGAAAGTCAAAACTATTAATAACATATATAATATAATTAAATATACATATTTTTACTAATGGATGTGCTGTATTAAATATATATATACATATACACATATACTACGTACATGTGTATTTCTCTTCCAAATTCGAATACCCTTTGAGCATCTCCATTCATTGATGTTCAGATACTTCAGCCTCATTTGTCCAAAAGTGAAATTGTCACCCAGCAGAATTCCTAGAACATTGCCCCCATATTCCTACCCACGATCCCTCCCTTTCACTCAAAACTTTATGATTGTCTCTTTATTCCCTTTTCCTCTGCCTTCTCACATTCCCTTCTCACTGCTAAAACTTTAGTTCAGATATATGTCATCTCCTTACTTTTCTGGCTTTGACTCTTATCCTCTTATCCCAGTTCTACCAGAGGTATTTTTCTAAAACACAAAACCTGCCAGGGGAACAAGAGACAAGTCCGTGGTCCTTAGTCTGCTACATCTGATAACTGCCTAACCCTAGAGACTAACTGGCTGTTCTATCCCTACTTTTCCTCATGATCTAATAGTTTGCTGTTCTCTAAATACACAGGCGGTTCAATGCCTTCTGCCTTTCCACAGGATGCTACCTGTCTGAAATACGTTTCTATTTATGTTACACATTTTGGAAACATCTATCTTTCAGAACTTGGTGCAAAGGTCACATTTTTGGAGGCAAATGACTGGTCACCATCTGTGCTCTCAACCGTACTAGTCTCAGACTGGTATGTGCACTCTTATGGCACCTTATTAATTCAATTGATTTCTTGCCCTGAGTAGACTATGGTTTTCTTAATTGGATAAGATATTTCATCAGTCTTTGTAATCCCAGTATTAGCACGTGGTAAGTACACAGTAAAAATTTTTCAAAGCAAATAAATATTATCAAGTAATTTTCTTATTTTTCACGGGGCTATAGGCTAAAGGGAAGTCAGAATATCTAACATGCATGGAGGAGAGAACTGAAGACAAAATTTGAAAGCCGTCTTAATTTTGCCCAATTTTCTCATGTATGTATACTTTATTTTATGTGGGCAAATAGAGGTTTCAGTGTTGGAGCTGTGTAAAATTATGAGAAGCACTATTCTGAGCCTTTTGATACATGTCAGCAATCTGAATGGATTAAGAATTACTTTGCTCAGAGAAGACTTTGTATTGAGGCCTTCTGATATGGATGGAGCCAAACGTGAGGGTTGAGGAGAACCCTGACAGGGCTAAGAGAGGGACGGTAGACGTTGAGATGTATGGGGAATGTGCCTGGTGGTCAGATTGTTTTTGCAAAGTAAGATGTCAACTTCCCATTAAGAAAGTGGATAAGTGATGCAAAGAAGGATTAGTAACTAATTACATGGAATAAATGAGGTAGGACTATATTTAGGACAATGATGAAAGATAAATACAAATGTTACTGCCTACCATCAAATTCCAGGTTAGAGAAGAAGCCGAACATTAATGAATCAGTTCTGTGTGATGATATTAAGTGTTAGGCATGGAGAGGCCTTTCTATCACAATTTTTACATAGGAAAACAGGCTTATAAAAGAGGAAGTTGACTTGTTAAAGGTCACATGGCAAATTTAGGACAGCTCCAAGAAGACCGCCCAAATTCTTATACGAGAGTCCATTCCAGTGTCCTTTACTGTCTTCTTAGTCATGGCACTGGACTCTCTGACAAGCTAGAGACCCCTGAGACATGAAAGCAATTCACACAGTGTTCCCGAGGGCAACATTTGTGTTTAGATGTCAGGTTTGGAGCACAGATCAGAGAATCAACAGAACGAAACGACACAGAAATGCCAAGGGCACTATCTAGTGACACTGTTGCTATGTCGTTTCCAATAATGATGATAACTTCTGCTTCTAATTTCCCCTGTGGGACTACTTCTTTAGGAAAAAGTACTTTGTAGCACATTTTGTGTGGCTGATAAAAGCCAAGTCCATAGTCTTACAAATACAGGACTGTACTTTATCCTGTCAGACTCAGTTTTGTGAAATGTTTTCTCAGTCGAGCTATCTCTGATGTGATTTCCTTCAGTTTCTCTAAACCTTGCACAGGTTTTATTTATCCCATTTCACAGATAGTAACATAAGCATAAAACTGGAGTTAGAGTGTCCTTTGAATGGTGAGCCCCACAAACATGTTAGTCTTAGTTCAAAGGGACCTCTATGTGGAGAGAAACATGACCTAGTCAGTTCTGAGTTGAATTGTGCCCTCGGAAGAAAGTTCTAACTCCCAGTACCTGTAAATGTGACTTTATTTGAAAATAGGGTATTTGCAGATGCAATCAAGTTAAGATGAGGTGATACCAGATTAGGGTGGTCCGTAATCTAAGACGATTGGTGTCCTTATAAGAAGAGAGAAATGTCAACATAGAGACATGCAAGGAGAATGCCATATGAAAACAGAGGTAGAGAAGGATATTGGAGCAAAGTGTCTACAGTCCAAGGAATACCAAGGATTGCTGGCAACCACCAGAGGCTAGAAAAGACAAGGAAGGATCTTCTCCTGGAGGCATCAGAGACAGCCTGGGCCAGGCGACACCTTGATCTCAGACTTCGAGGATCCAGAACTGTGAGAGATTAAATTTCTGTCATAAACAGCCTTGTTTGTATTTTGTTATGGCAGTCTGAGGAAAGTAATACATCAGTGTATTCTTATGAGCTGTTATTGGATGGGGAATTATAGCTGGTCCTTAGGCTGGGATAAACATGTCTTTATTGAAAGGAAACTGAGAACTCGTAGAGCAAGCTCCCTGTTACCTAAAAGACAAAATTGATGCTCCACACAAGGCCCTGTAAGATTTGACTTCCATCTACCTGCCCAGCTCTTTGTCTTCCTCTCCCTTGTGCTCCAGGTACTGGGAACTACCCCATGTTCCCAATGCAAACCACACCCTTTCACACCCCTAAGACATAGCACACACTGTCCACTCTTCCTGGAGTGCCTGTCCCTTCACTTGTGCACCTGAAGGGTGGCTGCCTACACTTTGTGTCTCAAATCAAGTATCACTTTTGTGAAGGCGACCTCCCTTGATTCCCTAGACAAACACTGAGTACGTCCACTGAAAAGTTATTATAACATTTTGTGACATTTCTTATTTGTCTGTTCACTATTCTAGTGTTTCTGAACTTGTGTGTTAACACCTGCAAAGGGCTCTAATAGAAGAAAGATGTTTAGATCCCTCCCAGGAGTAGGCTTGTGTTTTATGCTCTGCCACCTGACTGAACACAGATTAGATGTCAGTGAACCGAATTCCATAAGTAAAGGACACATGAAATATTATCCAGCTCCTAAGAATCCATACGGTTTTTCTAAACCCATGGGTTTATCCTCAGCCTGAGCAGTATTGGTATTTTGGACAGGAGAATGTTTTGTGTGCATTGTAGGATGATTAGCAGCATTCCTGGCTTTGACCCACTAGATGCCAGTAGTATCCCCTGGTTGTGACAACCAGAACTGACTCCAGACATTGCCAAGTGTCTATAGGAGGGCGAAATCATGCTGGTTGAGAATCACCGGTCTAAATGTACAGAGACAGTGGTTAAAAACCCGGATAGCAGGGGAGGAGGAATGAACTATCGGCTCTTTCACATCTTAAATATATTAGCCCTCTTTATATATTAAGTAACTGTTATATACAAGGCAAGTAAAACAGCATGGTATAATGGAAAGAACATAGACTTTTGGTTTAGTCGGCCTTGAGTTTATATTCCAGCTCTGCTATTTAATAGCCATGTGATTCTGGGATTTGTTTTTAACCTCTGTGAGTTTTAGTTTCTCATCTATGTTATCATGAGAATGGACCAACTGAGAAAACACCCGAAGTGCCTGACTAAAGGCCTCGTCCTTAGTGGTACTCAGTAAAAACCAGTTTCTTTTATCTTTTTTATCATGTTGGGAAGGGATGGAAGATAGAGCCCTGGGAGTTAGATATTCTCTCTAGCTACATTCTCCTGTGATGAATAAGCAATTCAAGGAGAGAATTCTATATTTCCGGAGCACAGGGATGGGGAGGGTAGTGGTGGTACCTGATTAGATGGGTAGGGATGCCAGGCATTAGAAATAGGAGCAAAAAAAAAAAAAACAAAACTTTCAGGAGCCTTGGGAAATGACAATCTGAGTAGAGGGAATTGGAACAAGCAATATCGAGGTGCATTTAAATTTAATTTAAAAGGAAAAAAGCAAGATGCAAGCAAATATTGTTCCCCCAACGTGTGCTCATAACCACCATCAAGCGTAGCTGGAGGTTGTGCATGTGCTTTGCAGTCCCAAATAGTCTTCTTTTGTCGTATTTGCACTTGAGTGAGAGTCTGCCATATGGTGCCACTTGCTAAAAGGGTTTGGGGGGCAGGAACTCATTAAAAATACTGCCTCCATGACATGCACAGACCACATACCATGCATACACACACACACACACACACACACACACACACACACACACACACACACACACACTCTTCCCCCCAGAGAGGTTTGCTACATCAGGCAGAACCTATGAGCACAAGGCACAACAATAAAATGGTAATCATTGGAAAATGACTTCATGAAACAGCGCAGACTCACTGTTCTACTTACCTAATTACTCTGCCCTTGAGATATTTCTGTTGAAAGCCACTAAGATAAGAGTAGCATTGCCATAGCAACCTGCTGTGGGATGTTGTTTGGCATCTCCAAGCAGATCAAATCACCCGCAATTCCCACCAACGATGCTCTAGTGGCATAATTTCTAATAGCTTAGTGCATTTTCCCACTTGATCTTTCTATGAAGTGGAGCAGAAACTGGATGGCCATTGCTAAAAGGTCCCCATCCTTTCTATATTTGTCCCTAATTGAGCTTCCAAGTGACCACATTTCGGATAGCAGCTGTGATTTTTTGGGCGGAGCACTGGAACTGGAGTCATAACTGGACCCCAGTTTCACTAGCTCAGTGATCTCCAAGAATTCTCTAACTTAACCTCATAAGGCTCAGTTTCCTTACCTGAAAAATGGGCTCAAGATTGTTTTCCTTCCCCTTGTCCGATTCCCAGCGCACATTTTGCTGTGAAAGCTACATGAGGACCTGTGTGTGGAAGCGTGGGGGCACTGCGCTGGGTCAGGATAGAGGAGGTGGATTTTCTGAGATCTGTGCCAGTTTTCTGAACCTCTGAGACATGGAGATATGGCCCATGCATATTGCCTCATTTCTTGAGGTCTGTCATGATCTTTCTCACTGTTTTGCTTGTAAGCTTTTGTAGAAGCCATTCATCCCCTTGCTGATTATTAAGTGGAAAAAATTCTGATCTAGAGAGTAAGATTTTGTGTAGAATGAGAAGAATCCCCAGTTTGCTTTCTTGGATGAATAACCAAAAGATAATGCACTTCCTTTTCAGAGATCTCCAACAGCAGACTCATCTCCGTTTTCTCCAAAGGGAGTAAAAAAACAAGATATGTTTCCTTGATCGGTATGAAATCATCTTGGAAACTGAAAAAACACTGAACTGTAAGGCACTATTCCTACTGATGTTTTGACAAAAGCAGTCTCTGTCTTTATAAATTTGAAGGGCCTGGAATATAGTAGATGCTCAATAAATGCCTGTTGCCTATTCTGTGGATAAATAGCAATGATTAGGGGCAGACCTAGAAAGACAAGGGTCTGTCATTCTCTCTAGACAAGGGGACAGCGCTAGACAGACAGGTGTCTCTCATTTTCTCTAGCCAAGGAGAATGAAGTGCTTGAATAAAAGGAGAGTTTATTTTAAAAAGCAGGGTGGGGGTTCAGGGAACAGGAAGAAAATTTTTCCCATTGTCAACACTTTCTCCTTCAGTCCCGCCTTTTACCCAGCATGACAGCTAGAAAGACAAAGAGAAAATATGATAAAATAAAAGCAGAATTAATAACTCTTCTACCTCTAGGCTTGGGTAAATACTAATTTTGCTGCTGGAATCATGATAGGATTTAAAACTGAAACTCGTGATAGCATCAATGTCCCGAATGAGACATTCGAGGTTATCTGCATCACACTCTGCCCACACTCAGAATGTTCTTCTTTTCTTCCCTTTCCTTCTGTACCATTATTTATATACATGTCTATTTTTGAGACTAGGAGCTCTATCCTCCCTTGTCTTCACAACAGCCATGATACTTAGCCATGATACTTACTTGACTCTTTTACTTAGAACTAGGCCAAACCTTGTAGTTAATAATAATCATGGCCACATTTTCCAATTACCTGAAATTTAAAATGAAAAATATCCTAGATTCAACACTTATTACCAAAAATCTTTCTAAAATGCATTAGTCTACTTTCTGTCTTAAAATGGAAAATGTGGAAAGCATAATTGGATCTCTGGTGACTCGGTGGCTTGTAGGAGCATTAGCATGAAAGCGAATTCTCATTTATGAGCAGTAGGGTCCTCGAGAGGTGGGGATGAGGGCCGAGAGATAGAGCTTGGGCCATTGTGTGCTGATTTTAGATTTTACTCTAGAAATTTTAAAAGGTAGCTCTCTGATGGAAATATTTTTTCCCCTATGACATTCCTTTTTACCCTAATAGTTGTATACTGCTTCAGCAGTACAAAAAAAAAATTAATGTATATAGAGTTCAGCAAATACAGGTTTTACCTGACCCCTTTCTTCCTCCAATGCGTTAAGTACAAGCATTCCTGTTTCTCTCCTGTATCCAAATAGTGCAGTCCCTACGCATCACACTATAACACCTATTGAGACCGGATAGGATAAACCCACAGAGAACAACTTGAGACGTATTGTTAGTCTTTCTTCATTCATCCTATACCTACCGAGCTTCCAATTATTCTTCCTAGAACACAGACTGTGGTGCTGTCTACTCTGTTTTGTTTTTTTTTTTTTTTAGGATAGAGAAGACACTTCTTAATAGGTGAGTCAGTACATTTTCCCCTTCCCCAAATTGGCCCTTTGAAAAGAATTCAGCCCTAGCCACAGTAGTTCTCTGGCTTTTGTGAGGTAAAACCAGATTACATATGCTTCGACCGGCCAAAGTAACAGAAGGGGCATGGGAAGAAGATACCAAGGTTTTTGAGACAGTTGAGTTTCTTCAGAGGATGTAAGTAGAGTAATGGAAGAGTCCAAAGTTGCTTAACATGTAAGACAAGTGGATAGGAGAGGGAGGAGGAGTTTAATAAATGCAATTGTGAGTTATAAATTGGATGTTTAAGTTTAGAATTAATTTTCAATAATTTTTGCTTGGTTTTCTGTGGGCATTCAAAAGTAGCACCAAGAGGGACCCCGGGATTAATCATATATATATATATATATATATATATATATATATATATATATATATAGAGAGAGAGAGAGAGAGAGAGAGAGAGAGAGTTATACTCTATTTCTTGAAAGCCTAGTCATACTTCGAGGCCTCCTTCAAATGACACATCTATGAAATTCTTCCTGTTTCTTTCTAAATGGATAGGATCTCAATCTCTCTTTCTCTTGTTTCTTTAAACTCCCTTAGAATATTGTACCTCTCTTTTGACGCTCATTCGACACTATTTTGTGTTGTGTTATGTTTGATCTTACTTGTTATTTCTTCCTGTTATAAGACTGTAAAGTGCTTTAGAGGACAGATGGCAATTTGCTCATCAGTGTCGTCTGCAGCATAAAGCTAACGAATTGAGTTCAGTTAAAATGAGCAGAGGTGAATGCAGTGTGAATGTTTCGCAGGCTCTCTCATACTAGCTTCTCAACCTCTGTTCTTTCAGTAAATAGGACCTCCATCCATCCAACTGCCCAAGTTGGAAATGTAGGATAAATTTTTGATGCCTCCTTTTCTCTCAACTGCTAAGCACAATAGATCAAAAATTCAGATTGATTTTTCCTCCAAAATATGTCTTTGATCCATCCATGTTCCCATTCCCATTGCCATCATTCTATTCTGGGATCCACAGACGTTTTATATAAAGGGCCAGACAGTGTTAGGCTTTCAGGACCACATATGGACTCTGTTGCATGTTTTTCTTCACCGTGCTGTTGTTTTTACAACTATCTTAGTCAGTTTGGGCTGCTAGAATAAGATAGCATAGACTGCATGACTTATAAACAACCAAAATTCATTCCTCACAGTTCTGGACGCTGGAAGTCCAAGATCAGGGTGCCAGCCTGGTCGGTTCTGATGAGGGCCCTCTTCTGAGTTACAGGCCACCAGCGTCCCCTCGTATCCTCATATGGTGAAAAGAGGGTGCGAATGCTCTCTGGGTCCCGTTTATTAATATAAGGGCACTAATCCCATTCACAAGGCTCCCACCATCATGACCTGTTACCTCTCAAGGACCTCCTAATACCAACACTTTGGGGTTACAACTTCAACATACAAATTTGGGGACAACACAACATTCAGCTCATTGCAACAGCCCTTTAAAAATGAAAAAGGATTCTTTGCTCTTCGGCCATACAAGAGCAGGCTGTGGGCTGCGGTTTGCTGACCACAGCTCCCGTCTGAGCCACCCTACCCCGCACCCAGACCAATGTACTGCCTTCTCTCTGGTCTCCCCACTTCTGCTCTATCCTGCAATTCATGTTCCAGAATGATGTTTTCAAAAATGCAAATTTGTCCCTTTTGTCTTTCTGTTTCAAGTCTTACAGTGGCTTTTTACTCTTTTTAAGGAAAGTTGAAAATCCTTAGCATGGCCAACCAGGCTATGCAGAATTGGCTTCCCCCTCCCTCTATCACCACATTGGTCACCACTTGCTCCTGTCTTTGACTCTCACATTCAGCCTCTTGCCTCCTGACCTTTGATTATGATATTTCTCCCACCTGGAACATCCTGCCTCTTCCATCCCTTTGCCTGTTAACATGTGCTGTTATTTCAGATCGCAGCATGACTGTCATGTGAATTGGTTAAGTTCTATTTATTTTCCCATCGAGCCCTTGTCTGACGTCGTATGCCCAGAATCAGAGTCTCGGGTGAGGACCGCTTGTCAGTGCCCACAGGAGCAGCGTGAAGAGGAAAGGCAGGGAAGCCCAGTGTGTGCGTCTGGATCCTCCGAGGAGCAGATGCCAAAACGGAATTAGGCATTTGAGGATTTTATTTTGGAAACGCCTATAAGCCTACATTGGCAGGGGGTCATCAGAACAGGCTGGGGACGTCATAAGGCCGTGATGCAGGTCTGACGCAAAGTGAAGGAAATAGGCAAGGGTGGCGGGAGTGTCCTAGACTGCTGTCCAGTCTCAGGAAAATTCACTGAGGCTGTCAGGTCATCCCTGAGCCAAAGTTGCTTGTCCGGGGGGTCCTGTATCTCCCAGCAATGGGCCTGCCTTAGGATACCTGCCACACCCAGTCACTGGCTGGGAGCAGCCTGGGGGAAGTGTGGCCCTGGCACAAACTCAATGATAGAGTTTAGAAGCGGCAACTGGATTTGTCGGTCCATGACGCTCTTTATGGTTGAGGTCTGTGAGGTGAATTCCCAATGGCCATGACATCCAGCAAGTGTACAGTCATCAAAGTCCCAGCCCTCAGCCTGATTAGGGGAACTCTGTGGTCTAAATTATGCCCTTGACTTTGTTTCTCCAGAAGGCAGGGTAGCTGGGCTTTCAGAGTCTCCTATCAATCATTAGGTAACGGCACTTAAACTCCTAGCAACCACTGTTTTCCAGGCTTGCAGGCAATCTGCTCCCGTATCCTGAAAGCAGGTCTCCAAAGGGATCAGGTGCAGGCAATTAGGAGCAAAGGCATTCAGGAGCTGGGGGAGCAGCTCACAGAAACAGTAAAGGGATGCAGGAGAATCTTATCAGAGCACTCATACTGCCCACTGCAACTCTCTTCCTACTCTTTTGTTTCCAACATCCTTGAAATGATGTGGTACTTAATGTCTGTATGCTGTACTGCATTATAATCTCCATGGATTGCAAATGATGTCTATCTTGTTTCCTGGGCCTAGCCTAGTACCTGAAACATTGGAAGCTCATTAACTCATTGTGAATTCTTCATAGAAATGGCCAGACATTTGCTCCAATTACACAAACTAAATTCAGATAATTTTTCCCTTAGTAGGAAAATTATTACATTTAAAAAGACTTGTATGAGCAAAGTCACGCTTGGCCTTATATATATGTCCCTTTAATCCATATGTTATCAAGCTTCCCCAGGCCCTTTTACTCCTGAATGCTGGTAATAATATTTGGAGTCCAGGTAATGCAGTTGAAACTTTATTTCATTTATTGCATTCTTACAGCCGCCAGCATCCTCTTAAGGCAATCAACAATAAAGAATTTGTCACATCCTGTGTTTCCATCCATGGCCACAATAGTTGACTTTCCAATCCTGATACGCTAAAAGAACTGACCTTAAGAAATCACTTATCTCACTTACTCTCTCCCCCTCAGATGTTCTTGGCTGGTGGGTCAGCTCAAGGGGTCAGAGCACAGTCACTTTTGTAATCACTCCTTTATTCCCTCTGACAGTCATTCTGCTTTATGATGAAATGAATAGAAACTGGATTCATAAATCAAATGACTTCCTTCCAAGTCTCTATTCTGTCACTTGCTAGTTGTGTGATTTGGGACAAATCATTTAAACTTCTTGTAGTACACTTTGTTATTGTTCAAAAATATTTGCTTCCCTTTTTAGGGGAAAGATTGTATTTACTTGCCCCTTTAACATTAAATTTGTTAATGTTATATGTGAATATGATGAATATAATGAAATATAAGCAGAACTAATATGTGTCACTTCTAAGCAGAAGCTTTTAGAGATAGCGCCTAGTTTGCTATATTTTCTCTTTGTCGCTGCCATAAATATCAGCAGTGTTTCAGACAGAGGCTATTCCAACGAGCCGGAGCCCTGCAGTCAAGACAACAATGAACACGGCTATATGTGATACAAAAGGACATGAGGTATAAACAAGAAATGATTCTTTGTTCTTTTAAGTGTACCGAGTTTTGGGTGTTGTATATTACTGCAGTATAACTTAGTTTATCCTGACACACATCTTATTTCTTAGTTTCTTCCTTTGTAAATTGTGTGTTATAATAATTCTTACTCCACAGATTTATTTATTCAGCAATTCTTTAGCTTGATATTGTGAAATGTAAGATACATACTAGAAACCAGCAGGTTCCACAAGATTGAAATGGGATTAGCCTCTTATTATCAAAATATATACAGAGAATAAGAAGAAGAACAATAGTACATACATAATTAGAATATATATCAGAAATTGCTCAATACCACCAGATAGGACATGATAAAAAATACTTTGGGAAATTAAAAGAAGGAGGCTCCTTTTAAATGAGAGCTCAATAAACCCTTTCTGTAGGAGTCTTGAATTTGAAGATTGGACAGCACTGAATTTGGGAAGCTAAAAGGAATGAGGCGTTTCCTCCTAGTGGAAACAACTTGAGTATCAAGAAGCTTAGGGCATTTAGAGAGAAAAAATATTTTAGAATGTCTGTGAAGGGATTGGAAATTAATAAAGAATGATACTTGGATGTCATGCTTTGGTTAGACTTGGCTAAGAAATTTGAACGTTATTTTGTAACAACTGAGCAGCACTAACTTTTTAAGGTAGAGTGTGATATTAGTTAGATTAATTAGAGTGAGAAAAGTTAATATGGAAGTCCATTTAGCATATTATTGCTGTCTTGTAGGCTAGTGGTCAGCAAGAGTTTTTTAAAGGCTAGAGAGTAAACATTTTAGCCTTCATGAGCCATATGGTCTGTGTTGCAACTACTCAACTCTTCTACCGTAATATGAAAGTAGACATAGACAAAAATAAATAAATAAATAAATGTTCCAGTAAAACTTTAGGATTTTCAGGTATGTCCTGCGGGGATGGAAAGCTCTCCTTCT
Organism: Avahi laniger; assembly: GCA_963575035.1. Classification (NCBI taxonomy): domain Eukaryota; kingdom Metazoa; phylum Chordata; class Mammalia; order Primates; family Indriidae; genus Avahi; species Avahi laniger. The sequence goes on from CAUYSK010112197.1 coordinate 30,743, forward strand.
TTGCCTCCAAATGTGTTGTGTCACTCTGCACTAAACACTAATGTTCTGCATAAAGACTTCATTTGAAAAAGGAATATGCCTACTTAAAAGAGAAAAGAGAACGTCTGTTCCAGGCGACAGGTAAAGCCGGTCTAAACTAGGGCAGCAAATGATGGAGAGGAGAAACAGAGTGGGAAACATTTACGGGGAGGCGGTGGATTTACGGGAATAAAGAACACTAAAGGCAGAGTAGCTTTGAGAGGGGGAAATTATTTCAATTTTGGACATGTTGAGTCTGACGTGACAGGCAAATGAGATAATGTAGTAAAAAGTGCTTCACAAACCGTGAAGTGTTATACAAATGGGTTATTTTAAAAGGAAATGGCTGAGACCATTTTATGACTCAACACAGATCCGTCAACACTTTTGCAAAAACAATCAAAGCTCATGAGCTATAGATTGTGGGACAGCCCTATTGTATTTCTGGGTCAACATCACAGCATTATGATATTATTTCAATCACTAGCATTTCCTTTGAAATGAAGGGCAGCTGTTCTTATGGATGGATGTAGGTGAATACATTTACTCATTACACATGTGCGTAGGTAAAACTAAAAGAGTTGTAAGGTTGCTTCCATACAGATCTTTAACTGGGTGAGACACAGAGTTTAGAAGCAAGGTGTAGAACTTGATAAGCCCTTCTCAGATAGGTTCTCTTGTCTAGGATTTTGTTTCAATGTTTCTTTAAAACTTGACCTTCATAGAAACAGATAAACTGGTTTTATTATGGAAATTCCAGAGATAGCTACATGTAAAGGAGTGATACATCTCAAATTAGCCGCCCAGGGAGGTAGCCTGCTGACTTAGGTGGTGCCATTACTGCCAAAAAATTCTCCAAGCCAATCAGCACTGAGAACCTACTAGGAGCTTAGCCTTGTGCATGTGCAGCATAAAGCACTTACATAATTCACAGTTGTGTTGGAATGACAAGGCCTAAAAATATAAACAAAACAGAATATTGTCTAAATTGATAGAGATTACAATTGCCTGAAAGAAAAGTTGAGTTTTAACCAGAATGTTCAGAGCAGGCTTATAGAAGAAGCCCTTAAACTGGGCTTTAATGAATCTGTCAATGCTTTGGAAGTGGCTGTCCTGGGGACTTTGGAGGAGAGGCAGAAAATGTCATGTAACTGTGCTTTGCTCAAGTCTTCATTCTGTTTCCTTTCCCACCTTTCACCATCTTGTCCTATTACTCCATCACATGCTTCCCTGAATCCAGGATCAATACGCTGCTTCCTGGTTGTCTCTCACTTATTTCTCCCCCCACCGCTGGATAATTCCTGGGCATTTCCTGTGCTTGGGAATCTTCATCAGCATTTTCTTGATGCTTCTATTCCAGCTTTACTCTTAAAATCTTAAACTCTGAGAAAACAATACCAGGGCATGATAGAGGTTACTGTAGGGGGTGGGGAGGGGGATCTTATAACATCCTACATAAGCTACACCAAACAGCATATTTGCAAGACTCAATTCATAGCCATGAGGATCTCAAGCTTCTCTCTCCTTCTCTCCTAACACCCACGAATATCTCTATTTTGAAATGTGTGGCATTTTGCTGAAGTTAATGGTTCAGTAACTTTCTCCAACATCAGAACAAAAAAGCTCTTCGAGGTTAAAAATGGATCATATTCACCTCTCTTATCCAGGCCCCCATCAACCCTTATCTAGACAATTAGTACACACCCTCTTGACCTCCTACAGTCTATTTTTTCATAAAACAGGTAGAGAACCTTGAAATGTAAGTTACAAAATAGAACACGTTCCTCCTTTCCATTGCAGGTGAAATAAAGTTCAACTCCCTTACTAGGGTCTACAAGGCCCTGCGTGATCTGGTTCCTGTTAATCTCCTTAACCTTATCTCATGCTAATCTCCCTCATATTCACTGTATTCTGCCACTGTGGTTTCTATGCATCAAACTTTTTTTAGCCTTAGGGCTGTGCACATGTTTTCTTCTGTGTGGGATGCTCCTTTATTTGCATAACTAACACCTTCGTCATCCTTTAGGTCTTAGTATAAATATTACCTTCTTAGAGAAGACTTGTTTCTTCATCTTGTAAAAAATAAAACTCCTTACCCTGTAATTTCTTAAGTCATCTCTGTTTTTTTTCCTTCAAAACACTTTCCACAATTTATAATCATTTTATGTATAGTAAAGTGCTGCATAACAATGATTCAGTCAATAATGGACCACATATATTAATATGATGGTGGTCCTATAAAATTATAATCGAGCAGAAAAGTTTCTATTGCCTAGTGATGTCGTAGATGTCATGATGTTTTAGTCCAATCTATTATCTTTTCTATGTTTAGATATGTTTAGATACACAAATACTTACCATTGTGTTACAGCTGCCCACAATATTCAGTATATATAGTAACATGATGTACAGGTTTGTAGCCTGGGAGCAATAGGCTATGCCATATAGCCTATGCATGTGGAAAGCTACACCATCTAAGTTTGTGTGAGTACACTCTACGAGGTTTGCACAATGACGAAATTACCTAAGGATTCATTTCTCAGAACGTATCCCAGTTGATAAGCGACCCATTACTGTATTTGCTTATATATTTGATGCTTTTGTCCATCTCCCACCAGAATGTAATATAAGATCAAAAGATACAGGAACCAGTTCTGTCCCTAGTACCTAACGTAGTACCTAGCGCACAGTGGGTGTCCCTATGTATTTGTTAGATTTAATATCTCAAGAATGAGCATGTAGAAGATGCTCAATATAAACATTTGTTGAACTGAACCTTACTGTCAAGTAACACAGTCAGATTTAAAGACGAGCGAAATCGAGTTCAGGTTCAAACACCCAGCTGGGAAGGTGCAAAACAGGTAGCAATTGATTACCACTGGGGACAGAGGAAAAGAGAGTTTGATAGGCAGGGTACTGTGAGAAGGACGTACTAACTAGGTTGATGGCACCGCATGACCAGAAGCACAGAGGGGAGCAAATACATAGACGTGTGGGGAATACTCAGCAGTCTGGGATGACTGCAGGGTGGAATATGAGAAGAACAGAGTGAAAAGGGAGGATGAAAAGTTGAACGGGGGTCAAATTATGAATGTACTGGAGTATTATACTAAGGAGTTTAAGCTGTAATGTGAGGGCAAGTGGGAGCCCAGAGCACATTAGGAGGATGGAGGTCAGAAATTGTTACCCTATTTTTACCAAGTTTCCCCAGCCAGTATGTGGAGGAGCTAGAATTAAACACCAGGTCTGCCTCCCTATACAAAGTTCAAGCACTTTCCATGACACCATACTGTCTCTTTCCACCCACTCAATGCAAATGAACTCTCACAAAACTGCAGTTTCTATCTTGGGCCAAACTCTGCAGAAAGCAAGATTTAATCTTTGGGATAGGAATATTTTGATGCTTCCCTTACTTCTTGGGAAAGAAAGATTTTTTCCCCTCGCTAATTAAGTGTAGTATTGTTCCTCCAGGCAAGTCAGTACTGCATCGCCCGCTGCTGTCAAGTGTCAGGGTTAGAATTCCTGATTTATCGCGTGTGCCCGCAAAGCTCGGTGCTTTGTAATGTGTAAGACACATTTCCGAAAAGTAAGGCAAACTGGGGAAGTCCCCGTTCATCTTCCTGGTATACAGCATCCTCCAGCTGGGCATGTTTGCTTTTAAGCCTTAAAAAATCAATAACTGTGGACTCTCACCAACATCCAGGCCATTGTAGTAAACAATGAGGGGGGTGGGGTGGTGTGGCTTCTGACAGCTGAGAGGAAATTGTCATCTGAAACGGTGCAAGTGCACCATTCCTTTTAAAATCTGGTAGAAGTAAAGGGCGCAATGCCTGCCACAATGACTTATTTCCTTGTATCAGTCCTGTAAGTGCCTGGGAAATATTTTCTTTTGTTCTCCCTGAATAGAAGCTGGGAAAATTAGAAATTTACCTAGAGACCACACAGAGTTCCATCCTGCTATGTGGCTTAATGTCTACCAGTAGAAAAAAGTTCTTTTAAAGCCTGTTGTCAACAGTACCCTCCAAATATTCAGCATTTTACAGTTTAAGCAACTCTTTTACATGGCACTACCCCACTTGATTCTCACAACCAGCTTGCTCATATTTTTATCATCCTCACCTTTCACATGGACTATTGTAACAGGCTTCAAACTTTTTGTCAATTTATCTCACATCCAGTCTGTTCTACTCTGCTTCCCAAGTTTTCTTTCTAGAACACCAACCTATTCAGCTTAAATACTTTGGCTAGCCACTCCCCTCTGCACCCCCCAGAAACTACAGAGTAAATCTGTTCTTCAGTGAGACAAGAAACACCCCTTGGTTTTCAGAGTTCTCACACATCCTCACTTCTCTCTTTTTCTTCTTCAAGCTGCCACAGGGGCAGAAAAGGTGTAAAGCCTCTCTTCACCCATTTTAAGCATCACAGCCAAGAAAAGACAGGTTAACAGGACAAAAACATGACAAATTTATTTAATCAAGGTTTTGCACAACATAGGAGCTTTCAGATGTGAGGACCCAAAGACCCAGCGAAAATTGTCTGTTTTTATGTATAGATTTGAAATGTGATTGGACAAAAGGGTGTGATAGAATGGTAATAGACTGAGGGATGGAAAACCAGTAAGGCCCATCTATTCAGAATCTTCTTGACTTTTCTGTGTAGCATTCCTTCCTCCTGGGTATGGGGCAGGACCTCCCAGAATGAGAGTCTTCAAGGGAGAAGGGAGGGAGTGAACTTTCTAGGTTTTATGGCTTGCTCTGGGGGAGAGGGCTTCTAGTTTTCATGACCCACCTTGGGGAAAAGAAATTCTGGTTTCCATGACTCTCTTTGGGGGAGAAATAGGGGTGAGAGAGAGGAGGGCAGGAGAAGGGCAGAGAGAGACTTTGTTTCTGAGGACTTGTGATCTCCTTTAGTTCAAAGTAGTCAGCATGCCAAAGCACCATACTTTGGGGTGTCGTTTTCTAAACTGTAGCACTGCAATCATGCTAGACACCTCTATGGTATTCCAACAGTCCACTTTCTTGTATCCTTTATAGTTATGATAGCATAGAGGTTAGTAGCAGAGACCTTGGAGTTAGACTGCCTGTGTTGGCACCCTGTCACCACTGCTTAATAGATGTGTAACCTCAGGTAAGTTACTTAGACCTTTATGTCTCATCCGCAAAACGGGAATCATAGGATAATTTCTCAGGGTGAACCATGGAGAATAAGTGAGTAAATTGATATAAAGTGCTTAGAACAGTGCCTTGAACATTTCATGCCCAGTAAGATGATCTGTTATTATTGTGCCTTCTATTGTAATGCTCTTTTTGTCTTTGTACAGCTACTATACCTCTACTTTTCCTTTAACAGTCTCCTTTGTGAAAACCACTCCAAATTCCAGAGATTGAGTTTATTCTCCACCCTCTGTGCTTTCCTAGAGTTTTGTATAGTGAATCCTCACTTAACGTCATGGATAGGTTCTTGCAAACTGCAATGTTAAGTGAAATGACGCATAGCAAAACCAGTTTTTTTCATCAACATTATAATGAAATGATATTAAATGGAAATGACATTATTCAAGGACCTGTTGGACATCAGTTTCTAAAAACCTGTTGATGACGTTAAGTGAGGACTTAACTATACATACAAGTTTATAATATGGCACTCAACCTCATGTTTTCCGGTTGGTTAAGAGTCCTCCCCATTACAGTGTGAGCTCCTGAAAAGCACAAACCATTTCTGCTTTCTATTTAGGTCACCAGAGCCAAGAAGAATGCCTGGTACACAGTGTGTCATCAATATTTGTGAAGTAATTCTCCATTCTGCAAAGTTGAAACTGATGAACCAGGATTCCAACTGCTAACTCTGCCAAGTGGTCTCCCTATTTCTTCACTCTGTTCACTCACTTTGATCCATTCTCCCACAACAGTCAAAACGATCTGATCATCCCCCTTGTCTGCTTCAGTCCCTTCCTCGGTTTTCCACTGTGCTTTGATAAAGCCCGGCCTCTTGACCACAGCCTACAAATCCTCGCGGGATCTAGCTTCTACCTTTCTATTAATATCTCATTTCATGCCACTTCCTCCTTGTTCTTGACTCACTAGCCATGCTGGCCCCCTTTTGTTCTTTCCCTATTTAGGTAAAGAACATTTGCACTTGCTCTTACTTCTACTTGGAATACTATTTCCTAGGCTTCTTGCATTGCTTCCCTCTTCTTACCCATTAAGTCTCATTCCAAACTCCACCTCTTCAAAGAGGCTTTTCCTAACCACCTTGGCTGAACGAGCCCTTCACCATCCAATCACGCTCTAGCACATCTGCTGTCTATTTTCTTCATGGTGTAGGTCAAAATACAGAATTATCTTATTTGTTTATTTTCTGGCTCCTTCTACCAGGATGAAAACCTCACCTGGATGGAGACTTTTTCTGCTTGTTCACCATGCTAAATGCAGTACTTCAAGCAGTACCTGGCCCAGAGTAGGTGCTCCAAAGATATGTCTTAAACAAGTGAATAAATAAATAAATAAAAAGAAAACAGATCTATTGAGAGCAAAGCTTTTCCAGACTGCCAGAATCATCCAGGAATGACAAATAAGAGGATAATAAAATTTAATGCTTTGTGCAGATCAGAGAAAGAAGGTGGAAGCTGTCAAGATATTATCATGTACCAGTCCTCGCCTCCTCTAACACAATCAGCAAGTGCCATGGTGAAAAATAAGTTAACTCATGAGAAGCTTTTTCAAACATTCTTTAAAGTATCAAGACTCCTAAGAAAGCAAGAAATCACAGTCGGAGAAGTGAGTGAATAAGAAACGCCTGAACAGAGTAATGGGCTAAGCACAAAGTTTCAAAGACCTGGTTTTAACAGAGAACCAGTACAGTGAGATCCACAGCAGCTACTTCTTTTATGGAGCAAAAGAAAATTGGGCAGAGTCAGTGTTCCTTGAATAAAATGTATAAAATTAACATTGGGTTGTGTTATCTAGTGTGTATAACCTAATAATAAAAATTATTTACCTAGCACTTTACCATTTAGAAATATCTCTATTTACACAGTTTATCTCATTTGATAGGACTTTTGAGTGAAAGGATAGCACGGTGGAAAATGCACATAACCTAGTTTCGGGAAACCTGGGCCTGGACCCAGCTCTATTAGTAAGAAGTTGTGACCTTGGCAAGTCACTTTCCCTCTCTGGGTCTCTATTTCCTCTTTGGTAAAATGAGGGTGTTAGACTAGATTGTCTTTAAAGTCCTGTTCAGCTCATCCATTGCAGTGATTTATATTTAACTCATGACTAATCAGGCTTCTCTTGTTCTAGGTCCAAGACAGAAAGTTCTTATTGTGGATTTCAGGCATCAGTAAATCTTTCTGGGTCTTCATTCGTGTTCCTAAAATCAGATGATTTGAGTGATCACTCTTTTATGTGCCCAGGTAAGCAAAGAAGACCCTGGTCCTTCTTTGAGTGACTTTCTCTCCCTTTTAATTATTCTCCTTTCTTTAATGCCTATTCTAACTGGTTCATCTCCCTGGTCTACCTCCCTTGGTCTGATGGCCTCTCTCATTTTGTATTGCACGGCAGGCCCTTCCACACCACCACCAAGGATGGCTGCCAGCTTACATTTGTTCCGTGTTATAATTCACGGAAAAGTTGCCCAGGAGCTAATCTAATAAATATCTCTCTATTTTCATGAGAGAAGGCTAGGGACTTTTTCTTGTAATTTAAATGCATCTTCTGTAGATGACGGTTCCTCCAGCCTTTTATATTTGCTTCTCCTTGCTCTGCTAGTCATGCAAGGGGATGGGGTGGGTGGTACATGTGGGACTGGGACACATATAGGCATTGCTCTTTACCGTTTCTATATTCTCAGTACCTATGCATCTCACTGGAACCCATCTGTTTTTCAGTGTCCCCACCATTTGATGCCTCTGTTTGTTATACATAAAATATAGCTCACTGTAGCCTGTGATCAGGAACCTATTTGCTTTCAAAATACAAGCTCTTCTGGCCAGACAAAGTGATTAATTTCCTCCTTGCACTCATAGCTTTCCTACCTGAAGAAGATTCCCTTATAACTCTGCTGTGAGTATTTGAGCTATGACTGTAAGATGTGAAACGCCTACACAATTCTTTAAGAATTCAGTCCATAATGTTGTATGCAAAAGATACTAATTGTCCAGGTATTCAGAAGCACCTTTAGGGCTGCGTGTTTTTAACTTCAGTCTGAAGCCTGGTGATATTCAAGGCAAATTACATATTTTTCCGCCTGCTTGCTCTCTCTCTTTCTCTCCCCCTCTTTTTTTCTTTATTTTGAAATGCAAATTTGGGATTTAGAATTGCATAAGACATAAACCCATTAGCTAATAAGAATTGGTGTCTATATTTGTTCATCTACTCCCTTCTCAGTTTTGAAACTGCTCTTTTAGGCTTTTTATAGGAGGCAGGCAGGTACAGGAGAGACTGTCAGTGCTAGCCTGGATTCTGTTCTTAGTAAGGTTTCTAGAACAGTATTCCACATCTGTTTTCCTTAGGCTAGCTTTTCCATGCCGCTGCTGGCATATAACTGTCTGCCATCCAGCTATTTCTCCCCACACCCTGTCTGCATGACAACCGAGTAGGCAACTTCTGCAAATCACTGCCTGGAGACAACAAATCTACCAACTCCCTTCTGGAAATAGTGAGGATAGGATCATGGACCACGTATAAAATGATGTTTCTAATCAAAAGAGGAAGTGATCTGAAATTAGCCCCAACATAAGCCCCTAGAACTTGTGCTTGCACCTTTCCTTCCAGCAGGCAATTTTCTTGATATAGGTTTTGCAGACAAATGAATAAACCCTATATTTTGCAGCACTGCAAACACTTTTTTCCCTTCCTTAGGAGTTTAAAATCCCAGACATTGGTAGAGGCATTAAGGAATTTTTTTTCTCTGTATGTCTACTTTGCAAGAGGATTTTCTCCGCATGGTGCCTTTGCATTGTTGATGCGTCAGTGCTCTCCCCCATCTCATCCAGGGGCTGGAGGGGGAGAGGGAGACAGGAGCCGGCACTGCAGAGCTGCCACCCGATTGGCTGGACGGTCATGGCTGGGCTATAAAAGAGACCCCTGCAGGCTTGGGAGGGAGACGCTCAGAAGATTCTGACAGCATCTTTACCGGAGAAAAGGTGAAGTGCGCTCAAAACAGAAGCCACAGCTCCTCCTGCCGCATTTCTTTCCTACTTGCGAATCCCATACTGTTCAGACAAGATGTGCAAAGGACTTGCAGGACTGCCGGCTTCTTGCTTAAAAAGGTAAGATTGTTTTCAGCCACTAAACTTTTGGGTAGACTTTCTCCGTTATTTACATGTCGCACTTACTAAGCTTGTTCTTCGGAATTAGAAACAATGCAGTCAGGAGATCAACAAATTCCTGGCTTTCTTCCAAAACCAGCTAGATGCTGTGATTTAAGAAGTGTGCTCCCCGAATTTCAGTACTTACGTGTTGCTTTATATGACCTCAGTTTTGAGAACTCATCTGATCTTTAAGTCAGGTCCTCTAACCAAGCTATTCAAAAGTGATATGAGGTTTTGGGATAAATATAGTGATCTGTAATATCTCTCTCTGTGATTACTGCTGTTATTTGAGCATAGTCTGAGTACATAGAATTCCATCTGTAGGCTTTTCGATAGTAAACTAGATCTAGTTTGGGGGAAGATACCCCAGAATGAGGTTTGGCTACATCATCAGAAAGGCACAGAAAGAGAATGCTTTCTGCGTGGTGCTGCACTATCTTCCACTCTCTATATTCTTACAAGCAAATGTTGCAACAAAATATGAATTTCAAAGCAAGATCTCCTTTATCTCTCTGCCTCTAACTCTAGTTTTTAAAGTATCTTATATGAGTGATGGTTGAGAAGTATTGATTATAACAAATCAGTTAAGGATTTTATGTAAGATCACATCCCCAAAACATTGTTTTTTCAATGTACTCTCTTGATTAAAAAAAAAAAAACCAAAACTTAAAGCTATATGCTACTTATCTGTTTTTGGCTTTTTCAAAAAGGGTATAAATAAATGCTTTCAGAGAATGCTTGCATATTTGCCAGTTGAAAATAAAATACAAAACTTGTCTATATCACATTACTTAATCTTGCAGTTAAAGGTAAAAAGTCACTCTAAAGCTATGCCACCTCCTTTCTTGTCTCCCTGCAAGTAGAAATTACCTTAAGTTTTAATTTGGAAATAATTTCAGAAAGCATAGTTTTGTGTGCTACTGAAAAGTTTAGCTTTAAAAAATTCTGTCATTCAGGAGTATGAAAGTATTGATGGCTGCTTTAAAATGAAGCAAGATAGTCCTATGGGGCAAACGAGCTTTAAAAAAAAAAAAAGAAAGAAAGAAAATGAAGCAGGAGAATGTCACAGAGAGAACCTGTGAAATAAGGGCCTCTTACTTCCACCATTAATTTCCTGAACTAAATGAAGCAAATTACTCCAAGCACCAGTTAACTTATGTATAAAGTTAAGCATACAAAATACAAGTTATGTTCTGGTAAATATTTTGGAAGACAGATAGAAGACAGTACTAGGGCTTTGCCCTCAAAGAGTTCAGCAGCTAACCTAAGGAGGTAAACTCTGTATCAGCAGAGTGAGATGTTCTTCCCTTTCCTCGCTGGTAAATCGTAAATCATCTCGTTCAACACCTTTACCATCAGTGCCTGAGACTCCGGAGGGGATATCAACCCCTCAAGGTCACATAGGTGGTGGCTGAGTGAGGCCCAAATCCAAATTTCCTGCCTCTGTTGACTTATGAAGTCATTCTGGTTTCTATTTTTATGGTTGTATTATGTTATGCTATGTATTGTAAGTGTACTTGCTAAGCGTACTTCCAACTCTTCACAAAATGACCCTGCATTGGTCAATAATTGTCGGATCTCAGGCAGGGTCAGCACATGGGAATATGAAATAATTTCTCTTTGGACTTGACAGTACACAAACATCACCACCTTAGGGTCACCCTGACCTTCAAGATTATGTCTTGTTATCATCAAGGAGGATTTACATCCCCTGACTAGTCACCAGTCAGGGAAGCAGCCTTGGAAGGAAGAGAAGATACTATTTAAGGGGCAGTTCAGGAGCATAATGGAATTCAAACTATCTGGAAAAACCACATGGATAAGCCACTAGTGTATAAGTAGCCATCCTAAAATGTCTTTATAGTTCGTGACTTTATTTTTACCTCCCAAGTAGGGACATCTATTTATTTGTTTCTTTTAGAATTGTATTTCTCTTTTTAAAATATTTTTTGGCTTTTATAATAAGAGACGTCCAAGCAAAAGAGCAATTCGTAAAGAGTGAGAGAGCTGAGCTGATGAAAGACCCCTTCTTTTCCAGTGGGTCAGGAGGGCTGCCGTACCCAGGCTACCTATTAAATGGTGGCAATAAGCGGAGCGCTCTGCTCTAATTAAAAACTCACTAGCTTCAGTGATGACTGTAGCTTGTTTCTCCTTGTTGTTTTTAAGCCTCAAATGCCTTTTATAGTGTATATAAAAAAGGAAAACAGCAATGGCAGGAGATCCACTAGAAACACGCCTCAAGGAGCTCAGGCTTCGGATTGAGCATTTGCGTTCCCCAGGCCATACTCCACTTCCCACTGCTGGGGCTGCTCACCTCAGTGTTACTCCGTGTGTGCCCCCAACGTGAATTGCTTGGCCCACCATATACGTGGCTGTAACTGAATAGACCTTTACTTCGCTGAGGGACTTCACCTCCCTCTCCGCCAGCAGGGAGACAGATGGAAACAGCAGCCACCCGCCAGAAGGTGGCGTGCAGCAAGGCTGTGCCACATTTTGCAGTTTCTGCTTGCTTTCCAGTTCCTAAAAATGACACAAAACACTGTCAAGTTTTCAGTGTGATTCTAGTGAAGATACCAAAGGTGTTCTATTGGTCAAAATTATGGGTGTACAGAAAAGGCTTCTGAGATAAACTGAAGGGTCAGAGTTCCAGTTACAGATAGAGGATGCAGTATTATAACTCTGGTTTCCAGGTTTGTAGCAAGTCATAGGCAGAACCAAAATAGGAGTCCTGTTTTCCTCAGAGCTCCTGCCAGCTCCAACTTCCATCCCTTAAATAAAGTGCCTCTGCCCCAGAGGCTAGTAATTGGCTCTTCAAGGTCTATCACTAGGGCATCTTTTAAAGAAAGCTGGTAATAATTATTAATTCTCTTTTTTTCCTTTTCCGTGCAGTGCGAAAGATATGAAACATCGGTTAGGCTTCCTGCTGCAGAAGTCTGATTCCTGCGAACATAATTCTTCCCACAGCAAGAAGGACAAAGTGGTTATTTGCCAGAGGTAAGATAAAAGACCTAGGCAAAGACCCACTGAGTATCAACTATCTGATGATAGAGATATTCTGTAAGAAGAGAAGAAAGTAATGCCCCAAGTTAAGCCAAATCTGGATCAAGATGACTTCCATTTTCATGGGGGTCATAACTATATTAGAAATTTCCATACATTTAGTGAAAGAACTGCCCTAATCAACAATAGATCTTATCATAAAGATGAAAAATAAAATCTCTGCATTATATTCAGGATCTTAAATTTCTTGGACCAATTTTGTATCACGGCATTCAAATTATTCTTTTTCTCTGTAATTTTTCTAGAGTGAGCCAAGAGGAAGTCAAGAAATGGGCTGAATCACTGGAAAACCTGATTACCCATGAATGTAAGTGTGACAGCCTCCTACCCTGTCCCGCAGGATGAAGACAATGGCACTCTGGATAGGACAAATTGTCTCATATTATGCTAGTCTAAAAAGAAACTGCAAAAAGGCCTGGATTCCTTCTGACTTCCAGACTCAGGAAAACCTTTTGGTCTTATATCCCGTTTGTTTATGATTTTACCATGCCCTAGAGCTTTGTGATATAGAATGGAGAGTTTGTACAGGAACCATGAGCAAAACCATCTCTCTCATTACAAGGAAAAAGGACAGAGAGAAAAAATTCTAAATACTGAGATCTTCTTGCAAAATCAAGCTCAGTTTCTCTTTCCCAAACCCACCTTGGCAATTGATAGTTGTATAGGCATTTCAGAAACAAACTATTTTCTCAAAGGAGGCTTCAACCTCTGAGCAATAACCATTAGATATCACTGGGATCCACTAGATACCACAGATTAGGGTTACCTAACCCCAAGTGACCCCTCAAAAAGGAGGCGATTGCTTCAACCCCTGACTTTTTCCCCAAAGTATGTCAACTTTATCTGAAATACAATATCCAAGAGGCCAACCAGTGTGATGACAACTGTGGTTCTTTCTCCTGTATCACAGGTGGGCTGGCAGCTTTCAAAGCTTTCCTGAAGTCTGAATACAGTGAGGAGAACATTGACTTCTGGATCAGCTGTGAAGAGTACAAGAAAATCAAATCACCATCTAAACTAAGTCCCAAGGCCAAAAAGATATATAATGAATTCATCTCAGTCCAGGCAACCAAAGAGGTAGGATTGTTTTATTAATACATAATAGTTGTACATATTTATGGGGAACATGTGATATTTTGACACATGCATACACAATAATGACCAAATCAGGATAATTGCGATATTAATCACTTCAAACATCTATCATTTCTTTGTGTTGAGAACATTCCATATCTTCCAATATTTTGAAGTAGACCTTAAACTATTGGTAATTATAGTCACCCTATTGTGCCATCAAACACTAGAATCTGTTTCTTCTAACCTTCTAACTATTCCTTCTACCCATTAACCAACCTCTCCAAAGAGATAGGTTTTTATGGCAGAGAACTCTCTGTCTGGATCTTAGTGAAGGTTCCTAGAACAGTGAAGCAGACTATTATAATCTTGACAACCCTAAATAAATCAATTCTTTTTTTTTTTTTTTTGAGACAGAGTCTCACTTTGTTGCCCTGGCTAGAGTGAGTGCCGTGGCATCAGCCTAGCTCACAGCAACCTCAGACTCCTGGGCTCAAGCAATCCT
>CAUYSK010112202.1:0-13637 GCA_963575035.1 Avahi laniger
ATTCAAATAATACAAAAGCAATTTATGTCTCCAAAACATTTGTACTCCATAATATTCCAAAATAATAAATTTTTAAAAAGGACACTATTAAGGGGGGAAAAAGTATTACTTTCCTGTGGCTAGTGTAACAAATCAGCACAAAATGATTAGTTTAAAACAACTGAAACTCATTCTCTAACAGTTCTGGAGACCAGAAGTTCTTAATCAAAATGTCACCATGGTTAGTAATACTTCCTTTGAAAGGTCTAATCCTCATGTGTTCCAGCTTCCAGTAGCTCCAGGCAGTCCTAGCTTGTGACTGCATAACTCTAGTCTCTGCTTCCATCTTAACGTGGTCTTTCCTTCTGCTCTTGCCTGTGTCTTCTTCTCTTCTATTGTTCTCAAATCTCCCTGTCCGTTTCTCTTATAATGGTACTTGTCATTACATTTCAGTCTTACCTGGATAATCCATAATGATCTTATCTCAAGATCCTTAACTTAATTACATCTGCAAAAACTATTTTCCGAATATTGTCACACAGGTTCTAGGGATAAGGGGTGGGGCATATATTTTTGGAGCCACCATTCAATCCACTACTTTAACCAAGATAAAAAGAAAAAATACTCAAATTACTTAAATCAGGATCAAAAAAAGACAAACCAGCAATATTACTGGACATTGCCAGTAGCATTTTCATAACAAGTTTTACAAGGGACTAATATAAACAACTATATCCTGACAAATGAAATAACCTATTAAAAATGAACAAATTCCTAAAAAGACACAAATTAAGCATACTAACTCAAAAAGAAAGGTAAACTCTAAATATACCCACAAGTAAATAGATTGAATTAATAATTAAAAAATTTCCCACAATGAAAATTCGAAGCCAAGGTAGTTTCACCGGTGAATTCTGTTAGATGTTTAAAGAAGAATTAAGACCAATCCTTCACAGACACTTCCAAAATGCAGAATAGAAAAGAACACTTCCTAACTCATGCTCTGAGTCCTACATAACCTTAATATTAAAACTAGATAAAATCATCACAAAAAAACACTACCAGTCAATATCCTTTATTAACATAGATGTAAGAATCCCCAACAAAAAAACTAGCGCACTAAATCCAGCAACATGCACAAAAATGGACATAACAGGACCAAAAGAGATTTATCCAAGGAATGCAAGGTTAGTTTAACATGTGACAATCAAACAAAGTAATATACCATATTAATATAATAAAAGACAAAATCCACAGGACCCATTTCAATAGACTAAAAAGAGTATTTGACAAAATCTGACATGCTTTTTGACAAAACACTTAAACTAGGAATAGGGACAAATTGCCTCACTGTGACATAAGCCAACTATGAAGAACCCACAGTTAACATTCTACTTAAAGGTGAAAAAGAAAATACATTCCACAGAAGGTTAGGAACAAGACA
The DNA here is from genome assembly GCA_963575035.1 of Avahi laniger. Taxonomy (NCBI): domain Eukaryota; kingdom Metazoa; phylum Chordata; class Mammalia; order Primates; family Indriidae; genus Avahi; species Avahi laniger. The sequence goes on from CAUYSK010112202.1 coordinate 1,424, forward strand.
TAGATATCTACTCTGCCCACTTCTATTCTACATTGTATTGGAGGTTCTGGCCAGGGCAATTGGGCAAGAAAATAAAATGAAAGACATTGAGATTAAAAAGGAGAAATAAGCCATCCCTATTCACAGATGACATGACTTTGTATATAGAAATCCTAAGGAATTTACACAAAAAATTCAAATTAATGAATGAGTTTTGCAAGATGGCAAGATACAACCTCAATATACATAATTCCTAGAACAATCTGAAAATAAAACTAAGAAAATAATGTTATGTACAGAGACATCAATAAAAAGGAAATAGGAATAAAATTTCACAGTCATACATGCGCAAAGGTGTAAGACTAGTACTCTGAAAACTGCGTAATATTATTGAAAAAAAATTTAAAAGACCCAAATGTAATGATAGTTCATGTTTATGGAATGGAAGAACTATATTGCTAAGAAGACAATAATCCTCTAATTGATATATAGATTCATTACAACCCCAGTTGCTATTTTTACAGAAGTGAATAGGTAATCCTAAAATTCCTGTGGAATCCAAAGAATACAAAATAGCCAAAATAATCTTAGAGGAAAATGTTATCAGACTTATATTTTCCAATTTTAAAACTTAGTGTAAAATGACAATAATTGAGACAGTATATTACTGGCATTACTGCAGAATTATATATCAGTAGAATAGAGTTGAAATAAAATCTTACATTTATGTGCAACTGATATCAACATGGATATTAAGATAATTTATAATGTAAAGAATAGGATTTTAAATAAATGGTACTGGAAAAACTCCATATTCCCATACAACAAAATAAACTTAGATCCTAACCACATACAATATACAAAAATTAATTCAAATGGGACAAAAAACTGAAGGTAAGAGGCAAAACTATAATACTTGTACAAGAAGACGGAGTAATAAATCTTTCTGACACTGAATTAGGAAGTAGTTTTTCAGATATGACTCCAAAAGCACAAGTAAATTAAGAAAAAATGAGATGAATTGGATGCCATAAAAAAATACTTTTATGTTTCAAAGGACACTGCCACAGAGAAAGACAATCCACAGAGTGGTAGAATACAGTCACAAATCATACATCTAAAAAGGGACCTGTATCTGGAGTATGTGTGTGTTTACATGTGTGAGAATATACTAATATATTATTGTGTACAATATATATTGTTTACAATAAAACATATACATATAAAAATATATATTTTTCTGGACAAATAATATATTTAAAGTATATTTTAATAAATAAAAATAATTTATTTAAAAATGAGCAAAGAATTTGGATAGATTTTTCTTTAAAGAAGATTATAAATGGACAAAGACATGAAATCATGCTCAGTTTATTAGTCCTCAGGGAAATGCAAATCAAAACCACAATGAGATGCCACTTCACACTCATTAAAACTGCTATATTCAAAAAGACGAACAATATAAAGTATTGGAAAGGACGTGGAGAAACTGGAATACTCATTCCTTCTTGGTGAGAATGGAAATAGTTCAACCACTTTGGAAAATAGTTGGTCAATTCCTCAAAATGTTAAACATGGAGTTCCCATATGACCCAGCAATTCTCCTAAGAATATACACAAAAGAATTGAAATCTTATGTGCACACAAAAACCTGTAAAGGAGTTCATTGCAGCTTTATTCATTACAATGAATACTCCAAAAGTGGTAACTACCCAAATTCCTTCAACTGCTGAATAGATAAACATAATTTGGTATATCCATATAATGAAAAAAGGAAGAAAGTACAGATACAGTGTGGAAGAACCTTAAAAACATTGTAAGTGAAAGAAGTCAAGCATAAAAGACTACACATTACATGATCCCATTTATAGAAAATGTCCCAAATAGCCAAATCTATAGAGACAGGAAGTAGATTAACAGTTGCAAGTGGCTGTCATGGACAGGAGAATGGGGAGTAATTGCTAATGGGTATAGGTTTTTCTGGGGGACTGATGAAAATGTTTTAAAATTAGATAGTTATGAGTTACAATGGTTGTACAACACCCTAAATACACTAAAAACACTGAATTGTAAACTTGAAAAGGCTGACCTTACAGTATGTGAATTATATCTCAATAAAATTTTTATTTAAACAAACAACAAGAAAAAAATGTCTCCTGACTTCTATTCCTGTTTTTCCCCACCTTGGCATTAAGCTTTTGTTTCAGAACAACAATTTTTGGAGAGATATTGTATGTGTCATTAATGTAAAAATAATTTTTCAGTAATTATTTAAAATCATGATATAAGAAAAATGTCTATTATCCTTTTAGATGCAATATGGTTTCAGTAAGCATAAAACACATATACAGTCATGAGCCACATAAAAATGTTTTGATCAAGGACGGATCACATATACGATGGTCCCATAAGATTATAATACCCTATTCTTACTGTGCTTTTTCTATGTTTAGATATGGTTAGATACACAACACAGTAACACATTTGTAGCTTAAGAGAAATAGGCTGTACCATATAGCCTTAGAGGAAATGGGCTATCATATAGACTAGGCTATACCATCTAGGTTTGCGTAAGTACACTTGGTGATGTTCACAAAATGACAAAAGTGCCCAAAGATGCATTTCTCAGAACATATCGCCATTGTTAAGTAACTCATGACTCTGTATTGTTCTGGCAAGCTGTAAGACTAAAATAGATTTCAAATTGAAGCTTATGTATATAGACATGTAAATCAGAATGACATGATGTCAATAGATCAGTAAAAATTGAGAAAGCACAGATAAGCTATTTAAGATAGAGTATGGAAAAGTCACAGACAACAAGGATTTATATGGAAGGGTGAGTGTAGAGGATTTGTTTTGAGATACATGAGATTTCTTTTGACTGTCATGTATTCATACTTTAAAAAATCTGACATCATACATCGTATTTTCTGATCTTATACTTCAGCAGATTATACGTGGCTGGATTAGCACATTAGTGCTCTTGACAGAAAATTAATGTTCTAAGATTTTTTAGCAGCCATACCTTTGGAAACGTGTTTCTGTGCCATTTTTCCTCTCTACGTTGACATATGAACCATCCACTAACATAAAAATCAGTTTTTACTCTCCAGAAAGGATACAGTATGATTCAGAAGGTCTGTATCTAAATGAACTCTGAACTGACAACATATTTTTGTAAAATTCTTTCTATGTATCTTTATTTTATTGTTATTATTTTATGCACGGTGTACATAAATGAATGAAAAAAAGCAGGCAAAAATGCTTAATTTTATTACTGAAAGTAAACATAATTGGGAGTTAAAATTTCTAAAGTACTATGTGATCCAATTCTCTGAATTTAGAAAAAAGCTTGTAGAATTTTAAGTAATGTGAATTAATTTTTTTATCTTACAACAAATATTTTTCACAAGATACAACAAGTCTAGCTTCAAAGCATCATCATCTCTGATTATTTTAGCTAAAAGAAAGGAATCTCAAGAACAACAACAAAATAAATCAGGGCAGTTCACTGTGGAAGAGATTTTGATGTTTTCCTCTGTGGAGTTGATTGGAAGTCTGCCAGGAATGCTCCCATATTCTTCATCACCGTCCCTGAAATCCCATCTCTGTGGGGCGAGGTGCATGCGGTCAGTCTAGACAGACTCATGCTATAATTCCTCCTCAGATAATCTTTTCTATCTTTAAACTTCCAGATCCTACTTCTTTTAGAAACAGTGCAAATGCCAGCTTCTCTATGAGGCTCTCCAATATCATTTCCAGATATTGGTACTTTTTGCTTCTGAATTCACTTAATTTTTTATTGACTCAGACAGTATACCATTTATTGCTTTCTACTTGTAATTTATCTCACTGTGAGTTCCATTTTTCTGTTTCTTTATTCCAACAGTAGTACAGTACATTGTCTTTAGTGAGTAATCAATAAATATATACTTATTTGTTGAATAAATTTTAAAAAGCAATGCCAAGTGAGGAGAACTTGAGAAATCATGAGTCACAGATTCTTCAGGATGAATCAATTTGGCAAGACCTATTTTCATTCTGAGGGAGAGAAGAATATTAGACAGGTAAGAATTTTGATGGAGGAAAGAAAGTGTAGAATGAGTATGGATTGTGGGGCATTAACTTAGGAGGGTAAGTTTGAGTAGATTATTGTGGAATGAGGCAGTAAGAAGCCTAAAGTTCAAATTGTTGAATTCTCCAAAACAGGAAAGTGTTGTTTAAGAAAAGGAATAAGAATATTAAGATAGGTCTTATTTACTAATAAATAGAAAATAGTAAATTTTATATTTCAAATTGTAGTATACATTGCTTTTGATACTTTTTTAGATTTTTAATTTTTTTTTATCTCAACATATTATGGGGGACAAATGTTTAGGTTACCATGGAGTGCTACTCAGCTACCTTCGACTCTTGATAAAAGGTATTTCGCAAACTATAGATAAGGATAAACAATGTTTTAATCAGAAAATTTGTAAAATTCTTTCAGAAATAGGGAATTTAATTAAATTCATATTCTAATATTTAAGATTTTTCATCAATAGGTACAACTTTAACCAGGATTTAGAAATGGAGGAGACAAAATACTAAGTTTTGAGACCAGATTTAAAAAGTAAGAGAAGTGGCAAAGAGGTACACGCACGAGAGAAAGAGCAGAAACTAAGACATCATTCACCCTTAGCCTTGGTTTTCTCAACTGTAAAATGAACCCAATAAAACTTGCCTCACAGGATTACTAAGAAGAAGAAAGGAGATTACGTGTACAATGCACTTGATATATGGTAAGTATTTCCTAAAGGTTAATGCTCACTGTACAACTCAAATGGGAAGTTTCTGAAACTTCCCCTTAGAAAGGCAAGTGGCATTAGGTTAATTGTAACTCAAGTACTGAGGACATATTAAGAGATGTTCTGTACTCTGTTAGTATAACTTTACAGGGTTAAATTAAAGATTGATTGCTTACTTCCATTTCTGTTATATCTGAATGGCAAATATGCTCATTTGGCTGTTGTTCTCAAATGTCATCTTCTACAGATGTTCAATGCCATGAAATGAATGATAAAATCTGTGAAGTCCCTGGTAGACATGGGTTTAGTCTTTGATCTTGATATGGGAAAAAGAAAGTTTTTACAGGATGAAATAAATGAAAATCAGGAGGGCAATAATCTCCGTGTAGCTTGCCAGATCCTCAGAGGATAGAATCCTTTTGGGAAGATCTCACAGGCTATCTTGTTTCATTTCTAGCTTGCAGAATTAATTTCTGTTGTTTTCTTCCTACTTCATCGTACTTTTTATTTTTATTTTAATTTCAATTGATCTTCCTTAAAAGCTTCCCTAATCACAAAAAGAAATGGAATAATTATTTTTAATAGCCATAAGTCCAGGCGGCATTAATTTCAATATATTTACCGTCATTTGGTAAACAGGTAGATGTCTCTCAAATAGATAATTTAAGACTCAAGGAATTAACCAAGTAAATGGAAGCCTTCTCATTTTGTCTAACTTTCCTATTCTTTAGCAGTGTCTACAGGGACCTGATCCCATGTCCATGAACACTGTGATCTTTCAAGAAGGTTATAATACCATCACCACCTAAACTGAGAGCCAAGGTTAGAGACCATTTAGGCTCAGGAGACTTGGCTATCATCCAAGAAGGCTCAATTGTTTACACCTCATGCAGGTAACAAGCAAACCTGGAGACCCCAGGCCAGTGATGAGTTGTGGTGATGTTTCGTTCAATGGAGCACCTGCTCTTTCTTGCCATCCTCAATCAAGGCACACGTGCTGCTGTTTAAAGCCAGCAAATATGGGAGGCAATGATGACCTGTGTCATCAGGGTCAGAAAGGGTGCCTCATACTCCCTCTTAACACAGGGCTCAAGATTTCACTGGGTAGAAATGGCTGCTCATTTTCCTCCTCCTTGATCTTCTTTCAAAATTCTGGCAAGGTGTATTTTTAGGTCTACCTTTTAAGAGGGTGACTTGGTCTCATTATTTGCACCCATTTAGTCTACCTTGCTTAATTTCCTATGTCTTTATTCCTCTGCCTTACCCTTGTTCATGATTTCTTCACCCTCATCTACACTTCTGCACACATAAGTGTTCTTGGAATGCAAAGGGAAATGACAACAACAACAAAAAGCCACCATTTAATCTCAAAAAAACTTAGTATACATTTATCTCTCTGTTTTTCTCTTCCTTGGAAATCCTCATTATGCAAAAGCAAACTAAATGCTTATATTGTAAAGCTTTTACCAAAGCAAACAGGTTTGACATGTTAGAGGTGGCAGGAATCTTCCATATAATTCTGCATGTCTTCAGTGCTTCGCAGGGGAGGAAACTGAGAATAAGGAGATAACAGTGATTCAACTGAAGTCATGAAGTAACTGACTATCAGAGGCAAGACCTACACACAAACAATTCCCCTGACTTAATCCAGTTCACTTTCCCTCACATCAGTACTGCTTATGAATTTTTATTGTCTCTATTCTGTGTTCAGCTAGGACAAATCTTAATGAGAAACAAACACACAAATGTGTAATGTATGACTTACTCAACATCGAAAGGGGAAGGTGATGAAGGTTGTTTGAGAAAACTGCTCCCTCCTTTAGATCCAGAGACAAGTCAAACACAAGAAAATGTCATTGTAACGAGGGTCCCAGAGGAGCTGACTCTGCCTAACCACATCACAGGCTTACCACAGATTTGACAACCTCAGTCATAATTTTATCAAGAGATGCTCTATTTCTACATTGCCCAAAGCGTCTCCTTCAGTTTAGTCACTTATAAAACTCCATGGCTTCTGCTAGAATGGATGATAAATTGATTTTATCCTCTGGTAATTGGGGATCACTAATCTTGTTTAGATTTTGCTGTGTGTTATATGCAGTTGGTAAATGCACACAGAAACATGCACTAGATTTTGAACATATTCCTAAGTGTGCAGATGAATTACCTTCACAAAATAGTTCATCTAATTATTTTCGAGTGGAAAGTAAAAAATTTAATCAGATTATCAGTTCAGTAAATGTATTTAAAAGCATTCTACCTTTTAAATGGGATGTACTTAAATATAAAGTAAGAGAAATGCATTGCAGTGTAACAATTAAACAGGAACCCTTTGAGATCCCCAGTCTGGTTAATTGCCACATTTATTTCGATCAGTATAAAAGGATCTGTAGCACTCATACATATATCACAAAGCACTGCATGTTCCTGTTTGTCAGTTATTTGCATTTCAAATATTATTTGTTTTCAAATCTCATCCTGTTGTGTTGACAAGGTATCAACCCTACTTCACTACATTAAAAAAAAATTATAACGAAATATTTCGTAACAGAGTTTTTAAGATGATATTCTTTATATTCTCAGGGAAACTATTTTTACTTCTAGAAAATTATTTAATATTTACATATTTGCTAGTACCTTGCTGTATACAAAGCATTTTTCTTTTGCTACTATTACCTAATTTAATGTTGCCTCATTGTAGATTGAAATACATGGTGAATTTTGTAAATAAGATTGGGCAGAGCTTTTCAAAAGACCATATGTTTTCATCTTATTCTCCCCTCCTTTTCTCAATAATAACCTTGTAAGTATCTGTTTTTAGCAGAAACTCACTCAAAGATGATGGATAGCTTGAGATGGCAGATGGGAAGGCAAGGAGCACCTCCCATGGCTGTCTGAACCACTCTTTATAACTCTTTCTCAAGATAGATTTTGTTGACCTGGGCCCTTTATCTCAGAAACATGCTATTTTCTGTTTTCTAATTATCTCCTTTCATCTCCACATAGGTTCTTTCTAATCACTCAAGACTACACTGCCTAAACAACAGAAGTAAAAAACACAATCATTTCAAAATACACATATTTTATTTTCAAGATACTTTTTTATATTTTTTGCCTGAATAGCTTTTTTTAAATTTTATTTCAGAGTATTAAGGGGGTATAAATATTCTGGTGACATGAATTGCTTTTGTGCCATTTGAGTCAAAGTTATAAGTGTTCCCATCACTAAGATAGCATGAATTGCACCCACTAGGTGTGAATTTACCCGTTCCCTCCTCCCCACTCCCACCTGCTTTGTTTCCACTGAGTTTTTCTACCGTATGTGCACATGGGTGTCATTTAAGATGGGACACAAATATGACTCCAAAACTTCTATTTATTTTAGAGATTCACCACTATGGAGCTTCTGTTCTACAGGATAATTCATTTCCCAGGCTTTTTGAATCCATACTGGTCAAGAACAGTAAAAATCGGCCGTTTATCAAGGATAGATTTGACATCATTGAACAAAACATAGATAGCCCCTTTTCTGTTGTTAAAATCAATTTTGACCTGATACTTGTATATAAGCAGAAGTATATAGATGAAAAGAAAATGTCTTATGTTCAAGATTTATCTCAAACAGAATGTATGACAAGGAAAGTAAGTTAGAAAATGTGTGCTTCCTTTTACTACTTTATTTACAAGGGTTGTTATTTAAATATATTTGCCTGGATTATATACTTGTTACCGTAACAATGTGCTTAGTTTACCTAAGTATTTATTATATCACAAATGGCATCGTTTTGTTTACTCAGTAGCAATAAAGACCTAGGAAATATTTATAGACTAACCACTTCAAATAAAACCTCAGACTATAGTTAATAATAGTGTATTGTATTAAGGATTTTTGTTAAATAAGTAGATTATAACTGTTCTTACCATGGGGGAGAGGGGTGGTGGGGAGAGAGAAATGGGTAACTTATGTAAGATGATGGATATGTTAATTTTACCCCTATAATAAACATTTTACCATATATATATCCTATGACATCATGTAGTATACCTTACATATACACAGTAAAATGTATTTCAAACAAAACAAAACCAAAAACCTCAGCAAGATGAGGCAAACGTGCTTTAGTGTACACTCATCTATGTGCAAAGAGATGAAGCTGTGAATCTCGCATGCACTCATCTGTGTTAGAGCTGCTTGCAAGGAATTCTGCCTAAAGAGTTGGCTTCACACCTGCTTAAGAAAGATGTGAAAAGATTTACAAATTGATATACAGAATAAACAACTTACAGGAAGAACCAAAGAACTAACTGAGGTCAAACTCTAAATTTTTAAAGAAGGGTGGATTAATTTATGATGCCTAACTTAAATTAGAAATTTCCCAAGGACATTCTTAGGAGTAGCATGAATGTGAGATGGGCACAGCATTTGCCAAGGGAATATTAGTTTGTCAAATTCTGTTTTTATATTGTGAATATCATGTAATTTATTCATGATTTTCCTTCCTTCCTTCCACTTTCTTTCTCTTTCTCTCTCTCTCTCTTTCTCTCTCTCTCTCATATAAATTTGATCTTAGCAAACATTTCTAATCAACAACAGTGGGCCACTGTGTTGTACAAAGATGAAAACTAGCAAAATACATTTGTCTTGATATTAGTTACTCACATTTCGATCATGGTGCTTCTAAAGGCATTATGTTTTGTTAGTTAGGTACAGAAAATCATAGCAGTTTTACCCTTCAGAGACCCATTCGGGAATCAAGGAAAACAAAGACAATATATTTTTCCTATTTTTCTAATAGTCACTGTAATTTTTCTATTCTCATATGTTTAGATTACAGATCTAGAGTCAGTGCAGTATCATCTTGTGCTTGTTTATATACAACATTCCACCAGTAATAATAATAAAATATCATAATAAAAGAAGACAGCCATCTTTTTCTGAAAATTGTGAGAAATTTTGTTTTAGGAAGTAGGTTGAGTGTGACTGCAAAATTTCCAATTCATAATACAAAAGTTGATATTATCTTTACTTCCTTTTATCCACAGGTAAGAAGCATTAGTTTTTATGTCAGTTTCTGAATTCACAGAAGATTCACTTAGCGGTACTAAGTTTCTCAGCAGGAGGGAAATTTAAGGGATAGGAATGACCTGATGTGCACCTGGCCTCCAGTCCAGCCACCCTCCCCAATTACTGAAGCCAATGAGCCTTTCGTGGGCATCCTTCATATTAGTCACTATTTTATCCTTTGGGGGGGTTAATCTCTTAGTGCTAAAGCTCAGATGTGAATTCCAAAGCACACTATCCGGGCTGAGTCAGCCCTCCATGAGGAAAAATTAAAATATGTTAAAGGAAATGAAATATACTTTTTTATTTCTCCTTACATTAGGATCATTTTTTCCTAAAAAAAAAAAAAAAAAGAAAGAAAGAAAGAAAAAATGATGATCTATTTCCAGTAAGCATTATAATATTCTTATGCAAGAGATATTAGCAGAACCCAACCATCCAAAGTTCACTTAGGTGTGGGTTAAAAGGAACTATCACAAGACTTCAATCTGTGATGGAATGCCAGGCACTGAGTGCCACTGAAGACCTCTCATATACGTAATCACTTTAGTTGTACATTGAGAATTTAATTTGATATAAAGACCTTATAATTTTTCCTCTCTGCGATTTTTGTTTGTTTTTGCTTTGCAGAACTTTTTATGCTTTTTTTCATATAATGTACACTCTAAAAACAATAAAATTTTAAATAACATTGAGAGAAATAAAAAAGCATATTTGTAGATAAATGTCTAAAAATGCTCATCCCATATTTTTTCATTGGGATAATTATGTAACTGGCTCAGACTTTTAGACAGTTAAGTCACAATTGCAGAGTGAGAAAAAGTTCTAGAGTTGAATATCCTCATTTTAAAGTGGATACTGAGGTCCAGCAAGGTAAGTAAACTATTTAAAATTCCATAGTGACTTCAGTAATTTAAAGGGAATTCCAAAAATACAAATTGATTTTTACCTGAAGTGATCAATTATGTATTAAAATATTTATATGTTATTTTAACACACTCTTTTATTTTAGTATTTTCCTAATGGATCATAGAGAACTTTACATATAGCAGGTGCTACATAAATAAAATTTTAAATTGAATTCTGCACCTAAATGTCTTGCTGGGTTTTTTTGCTTGTTTTTTTTAATATCTGTTTCATTCAACAAACTTTCACTGGTCTTTCCTTAAAGTTACACATTAGTAAGCCATACTTTGGCCACTCTATCTATACACTTTTACCCCTAATACCTCATATTTCCCTTCTGTGATTTTTTTTCTTTAGTATTTACCACTACCTAGCACAGTATGTATTTTTCTTGTTTATATTGTATATTGCCTTTTTATTTCTCTAGAATATAAGCTTCATGTGGACAGACAAGTTTGTATTATTCAGTGCTATATTATTCCCAGGTGCTTAAAATAGTGCCCAAAATATAGTAGGTGTTCAGTAAATATTTGCTGAATAAAAAAAAATTAATGATTATTGAAATCTGCAGGGTATTACACAGAGTTCTGATACAGGAATAAAGTTAAAATTATTTTCATCCTATAGCATTTTGCATAACGGTACACATTGTTATCACTACTAAAGAGCAGTAAGAAAATTATTCAGTTTTTATTATATAAGTTAAAAACTGAATTATTTCTGTTTATTAAGGCCCTGTATATTTTTCTTCTTAATTTCCTATTTTTCTCAACACAGTCCTTTAATATAATCAAGAAAGAAAGAAGATCCTGAAGGCTATGGTGAGATGCTAAAGAGTTTTGAGCTAAGAATTTCTCAAGGAAGAACTCTCGTTGGGCAGCAGTAATTAAAATGCAGATCTGGGGAAATAGCCCCAAAACTCCTGAGAGAGGGATGATAACTTCAGAGATTTCAAATAGGTGTGGCTCAGTCCTTTCTGCTGTGCTGGTGCACAGCTGCTCAAATTTAAATCTCTAATGTTTCCATGTCCCAGTAAGATTTCTCTTGGGAAAACATTTCTGTTTCTAAAACATGCTCAAAATGTCTTTTCAAAGAGAGTTTCATTAGGTAGCAGTATGCATGGTTGAAGAAAGAAGGAAAGGTGGGAGAACACGTTGGGTAGTTTTTATGGTAGTGTACATCTAATAAAATAGAGGGCTTAGTTTGAAAACGACTATGCATCTCAGATATCCCTACAGAGCCCTAACTTAACACAATTTTATTTCTTTCAATAAAAGTAATTTATGACATATTTAAATAAATCTGATGTTATGAGATCTCCTTATAATTTACTACTAATAAATACACATAATAAAGCAGAAGGAAGGAAGGAAGGAAGGAAGGAAGGAAGGAAGGAAGGAAGGAAGGAAGGAAGGAAGGAAGGAAAGAAGGAAGGAAGGAAGGAAGGAAGGAAGGAAGGAAGGAAGGAAGGAAGGAA
>CAUYSK010112203.1:0-30733 GCA_963575035.1 Avahi laniger
TAAATACTATATTATTCAAAAGTTCTCCTATATAAACTCTCCTTATCTACCTTTATGTTCTTCCCTGATTGAAACAGCAGCCTCAGGATCTAGTCCCATACGTGCTCTCCCAACTCCTGCTGGTCCACATTGGCTAGGACCTGCAGCTTTCCAAAATGTATCCTTTCCTATCTTATCAGTCCCAGCAATTCCATTGCTAGGTTGAGTTGTGACTTAGCCCTAGTTACGGACCTGGTAACCAAGAAAGGAATTGAAGGTAGATCCTTAAGAGGGTTCATGTTATCTTGCAAGACAGAGGACTGTATATCATCTTTAAGCAAATGGAGAGAACCAAACTTTAGCAGAGAGGATTGGGCTATTTTTTCAGGCCCAGAGGGTTAAGGAGAATCTGGGGACTCAAGATTTTTGAGAACATCAACCCAGATTTCCCCATGCCATGTCTCAGGGTCCCTCTTCTTCAAATATAGCCCTGCCTTTGGCATAGAAAACTTGCCAAGTTTGAGAACTCAACCTCTTCCATACTTCTGCTATTTTTATAATTGAGTTCTGGGACCTGACCCTCAGCTTTTAGGAGATGATTCTCTTTATATGCTGCCAAGGAGAACCTCTGGCTTTTACATTCACTTTTCAACTTGTGATTAAACATCTTCGGTTTTCATTATCTTCTCCCTCATATGGATTGCCTGCAGCAATCACCATCCAATCCCATAGTTGTTAAAATTACGACTTCTCACATGCTCTGTTATCTAGTACTGCATTTTAAAAAAAAACAACCCAGAACAACAATTTTAAGGGCATATTTACATATTTTTCAGGACAAGAATTTGGACACAACGCAGTATGGAGGAATTGCTTTCTCTGCTTCATGATGTCTGGGATATAAGCTGAGAAGACAAATCCCTTAGGCTTACTCATAGGGATGAGAGCTGAATTCATCTCAAAAAAAAAAAAAAAATAGTTCCTAACTGGAGGTGGTTTTGTCCCCAGGGGACACTTGGTAATGGTAGAGACAATTTTGTTTGTCACAACTGTGGAAAGGGAGTACTATTAGATCCAGGGTTAGAGGCCAGAGATGCTGCTAAACATTCTATAGTTACAGGACAGCTCCCCATAATGAAGAATTATATGGCCCAAAATGTGAATAGCACTACAGTCGAGAAACCCTGATCTGGAGATTTCTTCCACCGAATATTTGGTACTTGTGCTAGGACAACCCAAAGGCTGGGCTCGGCCAGGACCCCTCCATATGGCTTGGGCTTCCTCATAGAATGGCAGTCTTAGGGTAGTTGACTTTTACATAAATTTTAATAGTTGACACAAGGCTTTAAGAGTAAACAAGGCTGTCACTAAGCGGAACACTTGAATGTGGTTAAAATAGTGAAAATAAGTAATAATCTATTGTTTGGGAGTGAAAAGTAAAAAAGTCTAGAAAAAGCTACATGGCCATTTATGACATAGCCTCAGAAATTACATAGGGTCACTTCCACCATCATCTATGGGTCAAAACAATTACAAGATCATTCAGATTCAGGGATAGTGGGCATAGTTCTTATCTATTAAGGGGAGACGTATAAAAAATTACAGCCTTGTTTTAAAGACACTTCTCAGTGCATTTTCTTCTAGCTGCATCACATCCCAGTTCCCCACAAACGAAAATGTTAACAGTTGCATTCCTATAGAATGTCAGGGGACGTCCATCCTCCACTCACCACCGGTGATGGTGTTCTCACTTGCTTTCAACTGTTTATCAAAATCTTATTTTAGAGTCTACTTCTTAGGATCACTTCTGGTTCCAACTGTTGCAAATCAGGGTTCCCAGGAAACACTGAAATTCTGAGAGTTGCATGTGTGACTTTTTTTTTTGAGGAATGCTTTCAGGAACACCTGTGAGGGTGTTAGGTGAAAAGCATTGGGCAAAGGTAAAAGTCAAACTGTGATGCAATTGCAGTACCCTCAGTAAATTACAGGGAACTCCAAAGATGGGCTAATCTTTTGGAGATATATGTAATAGAAGTAAGTCTTTTGTATCCCTGTGTCAGCCAGTTATTGAACGTAGGCTGCTCCCTTGGAGAGAGTGTAACCTTGGGCAAGGCAGTAACAGTAGACTGAGGGCAATTCTCCAAAGAGGGACATAGTTACGAGCCTTCAGCAGCAAACTCTCCTGCCAGCTGGAACAAGCACCTGAAGGGGGATGTGGTTGGTGCACCACAGCGTTCACTGCAGCTCTTCATATATTTTACCAAAGAAAGCTTTTATGATCCACATGTAATTTATTAAGAAAGAAACTTGCTATTTACCCTGAGTGCTTGTCCTACAATTGCCATCTGGTTTACTTTCAAGTTCAATATGTTTGAGGTATGCCATTTAGGCTGTCATTAATGCCTTGTCTCTGTTAGGAATACAAGAGATACTACCAATATCTTATGCCTGGGTGCAAATAATTTTAGTCGCAGAACACATGATTCAAATATTTAACCAATTCATTGGGGAAAAAACTATCCTTGTTTTTCTGTTCTGTGAAAAATTGTTGACCTTTCACCCATGAAATATTTCATTCTTCACTTCTAAATGAGAGTTCAAGTTTATGCAGTTCACCGAAGCCTCAGCTCAGAAAATAAATACATGGGCTTATTCCTTTCAATACAGAAGGAAACAAAATTGATGGTGATATGCCTGAATTATCTATTATTGTTAATTAACCCTTACGAAGGTGAAATAAAACCTGTAATTGATCCTCCTTGTTTTGTTTTTGTTACTTAGAATTGCTTTAAGAAGACTTCCTAAGTGTTATCTCTCCATAGAAAATGCAACCCTATGGACAAGTTTTCAGAACTCTGTGGACTTTCATATTGGAAATGGCAGTATTAGTTAGTGGTAGACACACTGTTAAAATTCAAGTGATAGAAGGTGAAAGGAAGTCAAAACAAAGAGAACTGCCTCTCAGCAGCAAGGCCAAAACAAGGGAGAAGCAAATGAGGGATCTGTGGCATAAAATTAAAGGAGGCATTCACTCTCAGCTTCTGACTCTGCTTTTGCACAATCCTGAGGGTGAACACCTCTGAAAATCCTGCACTGCAGACCTCTCCTCCCTCACCTAGTCCTGGCCTTGCTCAGTAGTACATCTGAACAGGAATCAGATGTGAAGCAGATAGAACAGGCTTGTGTCTATGTGCAGTGTGTATTTAACAGTTCATACTAAGTGCCTGTTATTTTTATATTCCTCTTTCCAGTGGTTCTTTACCCAAAAGTGACCCCACTTTGTACCATGGGTCCAGGATAACGTGGTCATATCCAATTTGACCAGAGATTGATGCCTGAGGTATAGACAGTTATTTGTGGTCTGTAGCCTTTGAGGTGGTTTACCTTGAGACCTCTGCCCAGCAGGGCCATTTCATACCAGAAGGTAACAGTTCAACCCAGTCTAATCATCTTTTGGAGAGTTTGAATGGGATTCACAGTGAAAATAAGCAGAGAGCAAAGTGGCGTCAAGTAGGAAATCTTAGAGAACGTGGCAAGTAGAGACTAGGAACTGAAGGAGAGAGTTGAAAGAGTTAGTTGGTAGCAGAGTAGGGAGTAAAAGCTCATATAGGGTAGAGAGGAGTGAAGAGTTAATTCTGGGGCTTCAAACACTTTTTAGATCTTAATTAGATCACCTCACCAGCACCAGACTCCTGTGGCTACTCCTGTATTTAAATTGTGAGGATTAATGTTCGGCTTTTGTTGATGTCTGAATATTCAATACTGAAATGCTTCCCATTTTTTTCTTTTTTCTCCTGCCAAATCACTATTAATAAACTATGCATATTCTTCCATATCTCAGGGTTATGATTTCAGAAGCCCTAGATAAAAATGTTTTGTCCTAAAGTATCTTCTCCATCTGCTAACCATAGTTTTTAAAAATTTATTTATTATTTTTGATTTTTTTATTTCAGCATATCACAGGGATACAAATGTTTAGGTTACATATATTGCCTTTGCCCCACCCGAGTCAGAGCTTCAAGCTCTGTCCATCTTCAAGCGTGTCTATTCCCCCAACGGTGTGCACTGCACCCATTATGTGTGTATATACCCATCCCCTCCTCCCCCCTCCCATATGCCCAACAAATGATGAATGTTATTACTATATGTGCACTTAAGTGTTGATCAGTTAATACCAATTTGGTGGTGAGTACATGTGGTGCTTGATTGTCCACTCCTGTGATACTTCACTTAATAGAATGAGTTCCATCCAGCTCTATGCAGGATAATATAAGAGGTGCCACATCGCCATTGTTTTTTGTGGCTGGGTAAAACTCCGTGGTATACATATACCACATTTTATTAATCCACTCGTGTATTGATGGGCACTTGGGTTGTTTCCACATCTTTGCAGCTGTGAATTGTACTGCTATAAACAATCTAGTGCAGATGTCTTTTTTTACAGAATATTTTTTTTCCTTTGGGTAGATGCCCAGTAATGGGATTGCTGGATCAAATGGTAGTTCTACTTGTAGCTCTTTGAGGTATCTCCATATTACTTTTCCTAGTCTCTACTATTACTTTCCACAGAAGTAGTACAGTTTGCAGTCCCACCAGCAGTGTATGAGTGTTCTTATCTCTCCACATCCACATCAACCTTTATTGTTTTGGGACTTTTTGATAAAGGCCATTCTCCATGGAGTTAAGTGATATCTCATTGTGGTTTTGATTTGCATTTCCCTGATGATTAGAGACATTGAACATTTTTTCATATGTTTGTTGGCCATTAGTCTATCTTCTTTTGAAAAGTTTCTGTTCATGTCCTCTGCCCACATTTTAACAGGGTTGTTTGATTTTTTTCTTGGTGATTTTCCTGAGTTCTATATAGTTTCTAGTTATCTTCCCTTTATCAGATATGTAGCATGTGAATATTTTTCTCCCATTCTGTAAGTTTTCTGCTCATGTGATAGTTTCCTTGGCTGTACAGAAGCTTTTTAATTTGATCAGGTCCCATTTATTTATTTTTGTTGTTGCTGTGATTGCCTTTGGAGCCTTCTTTTCTCTACCGAGACTTTGCAAGCCAGAAGAGACTGGGGCCCCACTCTCACTCTTCTAAAATGGAATAATGCCCAGCCAAGAATTTTGTATTCTGCAAAACTAAGTTTCTTATATGAAGGAGAAATAAAGACCTTCTCAGACGAGCAAAGGCTGAGGGAATTCATCAAGACAAGACCTGCCCTCCAGGAAGTACTCAGAACAGCGTTGCACAGAGATGAGCACAATAAACACTCAACAGTGTAAAATCATCCAAAAGCTAAATGTCAAAGACCAGCTACCACAATGGCTCTAGAGAGAAAACAAAGTTCAACTCAACAGGATGAACAGAAATCTGCCCCACTTATCAATTCCTTCAATAAATGTGAATGGCTTGAACTGCCCACTAAAGAGACATAGGCTGGCCAAATGTATAAATACACATAAGCCAAGTATCTTCTATCTTCAGAAAACGCATCTAATCCACAAGGATGTATTCAGACTCAAGGTGAAGGGATGAAAAACAATATTCCATGCAAATGGAAACCAAAGGAAAGCTGGTGTAGCAGTTCTGATTTCAGATAATTCAAATCAACAAAAGTAATGAAAGACAAAGATGGTCACTATGTAATGGTGAAGGGTACAATTCAACAAGAAGACACAACAATCCTAAATATTTATGCACCTAATTCAGATGTACCCAAATTCATAAAACAAGTCCTATTTGATCTAAACAAAATGATACACAGCAACACTTTAATAGCTGGGGACTACAACACCCCTCCGATGGAAAAACTCTTATTGACCACAGTTTTTAAAATTTCATAACAAATGATTCATTTGTTTGTATTCTAAGGGTATTTCAAGCTTGGTGAATCCCCTATTAAAATGCAAGTACACCTAGACGGGGAACATTTTGAACTGCTGCCAAACAATCTCTTATTTTGTTGCCAGTGAAATCCACAAGAATAAGATGGATGAAAGTTCCTCATTGAGAGGGTTATCTGCTGGGAGAGAGAAGGAAAATTCTCCTAGATCAGCTCCCTCCTATAAACTTTGGTCTCACCAAACACCAAGGGTAGGTTTACCTGTAGGTCATATTTTCACGTAACTGGTATAATTCGGTTTGAAATGTTTTCCTCTTCTAAGAGTTGACAAATTAGCTTACAAAATTAGATATTAAAGTGACTGTTTAAAAACCAGAACTGAGTTGTCACCCTGGTGTCCTAACATATGCAAAGAATACAGGGATTAGAGCCAGATGGACCTGAGTTCAAATCCTGGCTTTTCTCTTTACATGCTGGGTGACCTTTGGATAATAAGTTAACTTCGCTTTGAGAGATGTGTCCTCATTTGTAAAATTATGATAATAATACCTGCTTTACACCACTGCCTAGTACATAGGAAGTACTCAATAAATTATAGCTGCTATATATGGATATTTTCAATACCCTAGTAAGTAATACAAAACTTCTGTTTTAAGTTAAACTTACCTGTCATACATCCAAGGTCCAACCCATCTTCATTTTTCCACTATTTTCCATTACAGTGAGGCTTATCTTTGTTCTATCACTTCCACACACTCTAGGCTCTTTGGTCTCTCTGCCTTCACTGGGACAATAATGATAGCATCTTCAAATCATTTATTACACCATATTCTATAGTTTACAAAGGGATTTTCCCATATATTATCTCATTTGATCTTAATTTGATCCAGTGAAATAGGTTTCATAATCTCTACTTTTTAGATGAGAAAACTGAGGGTTGAAAGGTTTAAATAACTTGCCGAGGTCACATAGTAAGTGACGGAGTAAGACCTAAATTTCAAACCTGACTTCAGAAGTTTCCACAGTGGTTCTTAATTCTGGCTGCCCATTTGAATCACCTGGGAAGTATTAAAAAAAAAAAACCTATACATGTCAGGGTTTCATTTCAGGCCAATTAAATCAGAATGCATTGGCCTGCACATTAGGATATTTTAAAAACTCCCTATGTGATTCTTACACTGAACGAGTCCCATTCTAATGAAAGTACTGATGACTACACTACAAAATTTTTCTCAAAAATGTTAGGTCAACTTATCTCCGTTTCTGGATGTTTTGTTGTGCTCGTTAACAATTCTACATAATTAGCACTTTGTTTTAGAAATCACAAAATGCAAATTCTGGAAGGAACTTCATATCATCAATTCCTGTGGTTTCAAAACTTGGGTCTAATGATGTGTTCCTTCCAGGATTTGTCTGCAACAAAATGAGAAAAATAAGGACAACCTAGAAGATACAAGCTCATTTTCTTTTCTTATTGTAAGGTTTTTGTTAAATGTTCTTTCTTTTATGACATGATGCTGGTAGTTGTTTTACTAATATCCTCATTTAGAAACATAAAAACTTGACAACACTTTAATGTATGCAAAATTATTTGTGGAAATCTTACTGGCCTGTAAAATCCAAAATTTCTGGAAGCTACTGATCTTTCCCAATTCCCTGATTTCGCAGATGAGGAAATTGAAGCCCCAACAGAAGAATCAACCCAAGTTCCAGCTAGTTTAATGCCTCAGTGCTTTGAAACTTATAAAAAAGTAAAGTTTAATGGTGCCTTTTAATCTATATATGACTGTGATCAACAATGTAGGGAAAAACAACATGACTGGGAAAGAGAAAGCAGAAGGATAAAAATAAAAGCTGTAACTTAAGAGCTCTGGAATAGTGACATAGCAGAGACAAACAGAAATTCTAGAACTGCAAAATACAATAATCAAATTCAGAATGCAATGGACAGTCATAATATAATAGATTAGTCACAGACGAAGAGATAATAAGAGAACTTGGAGAAAGATCAGAAAGGAAGAAATACTACAAGGGTAGGCAAAATATATAAAAGAAGAAAGAGTAAAATACATAGAATGTAGAGTGAGATAGTCCCTGAGAAAGATAACAAAGGCAAAATTAGAAGATAATTTTCAAAGAACTTTCCAGAACTGCTGAATGATATCAAGCCACTGCTGCAAGGAGCCAAGCAATTAAACAAGAAGAAAAACACATCTAAGCCCGTTATATTGAAAATGAAAACATAAAATCTTAAAAAGCTAGAAAAGAGTATCTTCAAAGGAGTGACAGATTAGCAGTGATTTCTCAAAAGCAATTATGAAAGCCAAAAGACAATGAGTAGACATATTCAACATGCTGAAAAGCCAGTGTAGAGTTTAATATCCAGCAAAAAAGAAAAAAAAATCTGCCAAAAATAAAAGCAAAAGAAACATTTTCAGACAAACAAGAACTGCCAAAAAGACTATTAGAGCTCTTAAACTTTTCTTGTGCCATGGCCCTTTTGGCACTAGGGAGAGACCTCTGAACACTGTCTCTGAATAAGGTTATTAAATGCATAAAATAAAATATGTAAAATCACAGAGGAAGCCAATGTAATTCAAATATAAAATATGTTAAAAACCAAACTCATGATATAGTGATATGTTTTACTATTGTAACATTGCTAAATAACAAGAGCTATACAATTTGACAGTAATTTCTAAGTAGTAAACTACAGTAATTTCTAGAAAAAGTTTGTAAAAGTTTATCTCCTTCAATTTAGTCAGAAAGCTAACTGTGCTAAGTTCTCTCAGGCAGCAGAAAGGTAGAAGGCGGCAATTGACGAGAAAGCTGATGCCTCACTCAGGTGCTGTCAGCCTAGTTATGCACATTCCAGAGTCGGGCTGGGGTCAACCATATTGTTTTTGGGATGGTGCAGACCATTAAAATGAAAATAATAATGAAAAATAATCAATGCTTGCTGCATTAAAAAAGTGGGTTACACAGTGTGTACTGTCTCTCTTTAAAAAAAATACCCTGATAAAGGAATGGCATCTTTCAACATTTTTTCTTTGGCTCTGTTGCAGATATATTAATACTTTCAATCTTTAAATAAATATTTTATGCTTCCTTGTATCTCATTTAAAGACAATAAGATCCTGCCTTTAATTTCCAAATGCTTTTGTTTACTTTGACTGAGAATGAGTCTTCCCAAAGTAGTTAGCTTCTACTCATAAGGATTTCATTTTTAAGTTATTAATGCTATTTCTGAGACAGCAGTTTATTGGGTCTTCTTGTTAGTTTGTACAGGAAAAAAATATATACTGTATCATGGTAAAGGGACACCAGTTATTTAAAGCAGTCCATTAAACAGAGCATTCCTAATGTACTGTGGTAATTGCTGTCTGTGGGCTTTATTTAGCTTCTGGGTACCTCTTGCTATCAGCACACACATTAACAGGAAAAATTGATGTTTGGGTGAGTACATGAGGATATGGAATAATTCTAAAACTTCAATCTTTAAAATGTTGAGTTTATTATTCCGTCAGTAATATTATAGAAATGGAAGTCCTATCTGCTTGTGCTTATAGCTGGAGCGTCAGTCCTTGATGGAATGACAGGGCCACTGTGATCATCACTCTTGGATGTGTGTTTCAGGACTGACATTCTCACCTGGTGCTCCTTGGCTAGCTCATCTCCCTCCTCTCCAATGAAATCACACAGAATAAAGTAATCGACTTTCCAATTTTGCTGGTCCCAATCTACACCGTGTGTTCATTTCCCTCCTCTGTCCAGGTGCTCTATCCAGGTGGCAGAAGATCAACATTAGAAACAGAAATACAGTCCCTTGTTTTCTTCCTTTATTTCCTCAATCCAACCCTTGAAACATTTTTAAGAGTCCTGTAAATTCAATATTGAAATGTCCAAATTATAGCTTCCAAAGGACCTTTGTGCCAGGAAGTAGAGTAAGAATCAAATTGACTCTGAATGTTTCAAGGAGGAGCCCCGGGCGTAATACCATTATTCACTGCGGCTTCCGATGGCTCCAACTAGACAGGCTGTGCCACTTGCCTCATAGCGGATTCATCAAGCCGGTAGAGCCTGCCAGGCAGGAAGAAGTATTCATTTCATGCCCGGGCTTCCAAAGAAATTCTGAGTTGTTTCAGATCAACTTACCAAACTCCTGTAATAGGAGTTAACATTCTCACTCCTTAAATTTTAGCTATGTGACTTGTGAAATTTGGATTTATTATGAAGGTTTGAACAAACAGAATCACGTGCATAGATTCTATTAAATGATTTATCTTCCATTTTGCCTTATCTTGGAATAATGCATAGCTAGTATCTGGGGGTAGGTACCCACAGAGATTTACAAGAAAATTAATGCTGAAATGCTCAACTGCATTCATAATGTCCTCTTCCCTTTCGTGAGAAGAAAGAAGATTTCTAACGATTATTTTGTTCATCCACCCCCCTGTTCTCTCTAGGGTGCCTTTCTACTCAGTAATGGCATCAGATGGGACCAGGGTGGCAATACCGTGGGTTAGCTACATTCAGACTGACCAAAGTTAATGGAAAATGTAAAAAGTTCTGCTTCGGTGAGAGGTTCCTGAACACGCAGCCCTAAGGTCACCCTTGTTATTCACAATGAGTTCCTTGTCTCCTGTCGCGTCCTTTTCCTGCCACAAGATCTTCCCCCAAGGTAGTGCTAGCTAGGTCACCTGTTGCTCCCAGCTAATTACCGTTTATTTCATTTGCGTGTGTGATGAGTTTCCCATAACCAAGGCAACCAGGAGCAGAGCTTGTGCAGTCAGCAGATCACTCTTTCCTCCATCTGGTCAGGCTGCAACAGTGCTCTCACTTCACCTCACTCTTGTGGCAGCAAGTACACATTCAGCAGAATCCTTCTATGTCATCAGTTTCTCTATGAGGTCTCAGGGACTGTACACTGTTCTCTAGAATTATCACTTATTTCTTCTAGTGAACCTTAACACATTTTTCTCTTCCAATCAATCTGGTACACTCAACATAGTTCCAAATCAGCAATAAAAAAATGTATAAACACATAGACTCACATGAAAACACACACTTGTGAATGAATGTGTGGGAGAAAGACAAAAACAAGCAAACCCTTGATAGATGTTTATTTTCTGGGCATTTTCCCTTGAAAAGGGAAAGCACGGACTGCCATGCTAGTGAGATATCTGCAGTAATGGGACATAGTGCACAAAAACACCTGGACACACAGAGCTAGTGTCCATGTACCTCCTCTCCTTTTTATCTATACTCTTACTCTCTTGTTGGTTCCATTCATTCACCCATCTTTAAATATTATCTATACAATAAGGATTCTCATACCTACATATATATGCAGCCTGGAATACTCCCCTGAATTCCAGACATAAGTCACATGCCTACTTGACATGTATACTTGGATATCAATTAGAAATCCCAACATGAATATGTTCAAAGACACTGAGCTCTTGATCTTGTTCCTGAAGTTGTTCTACCTTCAGCCACTCCCACTTCAGTTAATGGCAACACCTTTCTTCCAGTTTCTCATGCAAAATTCTTGAATTCATCTTCAATGTCTCTATTTCTCTCATTATGACACATTCAATCCTGAGGGCTCTACTTGAAAAATATATCCAGAATCCAAACACTTCTTTAATCTCAATGGCTTACCAACCTGGTCCAAGTCACCATCATCCTTTGTTTAGATTATTTCAGTTGACTCCCACCCTGCACTTCTCTGTCTTTCTTGCTCATAGTGTATCTCAATATATCTGCTAGTGTGGGCCTCTTGGACCTGAAGGTTAAATCTGCTCAGCATCCTCCAGTAGCTCCTGTCTCACTCAGAGTGACAGCCAAAGCCCTTGCATGGCTTCCAGAGGTATAGCTGATGGAGTGGAGTTCTCATCCTAACTTCATCTTTTCTACCTTCTTGTCTTTGATCAGTCCATCCCAGACAGGCCGTGCTCCTCTTTGAGACTCTGAATTTGCTATTTCCCCTTTTGGGAAGTCTTTTCTCCAGAGATATATGCGGCTGGTCCCCTTGTCTCCTTTGGACCTTTCCTAGAAAAAGAAGGGAGAAAAAAACAAGGAAGAGGAAGCGAGCAAAACACTGTATAAAATTTAATACAATAAAATCAGGCAGTTATCTCATTGTCTAGGAGAATATTGGTAATAAGCAAAACCCAGAGGAACAGAAATGGAAGTAGAGTGAAATCCAGAAGAATGAAAGAAATAAGATGCGTGCAGTTTTCTCTACTAAAACTTTATCACCAAGGCCATGAACAGGTCCAGGCGGCACAATCCCAGAAGTTTCCTTCCTGTCCAGATGAGCATGAAGTTGAACTGTGCCTGGGTAGCCTCTCTATGGTTTTGACTAAGTTCAGCCTGGGTAAATCTTTTATTAGATTGGAACTGTGGACGATCAAACAGAAAAACACAATCCACAGAAAAGCCAGAAAGTAGTGATTCAAAAAGTTAGGCTAAGATTTAGAATATTAAAAAGACTCAAGAGAGTTTAAAATATTTTTCCAAAGAAACATTTAAAAGACAAGAAGAAATCTTTATTCTAATGTAAAAGCAGTTGCTGTAGAAATATTTATTAGTTCACAGAGTTCTGCTGGTCTGTAAGAAAGTTATTCCAGAATGAAATCCAAGTAATTATTCTCTTCCTCCTCATAGATCCTAACTCAGAATATTCTGGAAATGAAATAGGCCAGAAGAACATTACTTTTATCCAAATATTTATCTTAGTAGAGTGTCCTTAACCAGAATCATTCAAATATGCTTTAAAATTGTTTTAAATTAGGTGGACATAATCACAAATGCATATACTCTCAAGGTCTTATTCAACTGTGTTATTATTTTTGTCCAAAGAGGCCAGTGGTGAATGAACATTTAAATTTTCAAAGCTGGAAGCTTCTTTTTTGAGTGCTGTTAGTAAAATTTTTATTGTGCAGTAAAAACTAGTATTTGCCTTTGGAAAAGACCATCTGGACAGGTGCTTTTAGTTATACAGATAAAACACAAATACGCACCCATTTCCCTCAGAGAACCCTGCTTCTGACTAGATATCAAAGGCTCTGTTTAGTACTATAAACTAGACATATGATTGTATTTCTACAGATTAATATTTTTTTCTTTTTTTTTTTTTAACCTAGACATCCCTGTTTACAAAATCTATGGTGGTGTTCTTCTGAGATGCATATGTAAACATGTGTATTATGTACAAAGACAACCCACAAAACATTGGAAGCTGACACTAGTTGATGGCTGGAAAGATGAGGCAGCAAACCTGGTATGTCTTCACCCGGTGCTGGAGGCTGTATCATAAAACAAACCAGATAGGATTTTCCAAAGCCTAATGTCTGCTAGTCTTTTCAATCCCCACAAAAGTAGCATAATTCTGACTTCATAACTCTGGTCAAATATTTCACTTGACTCATCTTGTGCCTTGGGGTGTCCAGATCATACCCTGTAAACAAGAATGGGACTTTCCCCTGTAGACAACTTATGTCTTGTCTCCTCTGCCAATCATCTAAACAGAGAAAATGGGGTGGGCCATAACCTGGAGGAGGAAATGACATTCTCCTTCTGGAGCTGACATCTGGTGAGCCTGAATCCCGGGAGCTTCTGATCCAAGGCATCCTTGCTGGGAGGAGGTAGGCATGGCTCTGGAACATGGCAGCCAAGCAACCTCAAATAAAGAATCCGTGGAGGGACATTTCCAAGGGTTCTGGAAAGAGCAATGCCTGTATTTAAGCTTGCTTTCCTGCATTGTAGTTCTCTTTTCAGGTGACAAACGACCAGAGCCAAATTTTAGAATATTTAAGTGTTTCTTGGAAATTCCCAGAAAATACTTGGAAAGAGCAATCCATTAGGAAAAAGAAAAACGGATTTCCCAAGGTTCACCAGATGGGAACACCAGAATACTGACATGGGGAAAAGATTCCTTCTGAAGGCTGAAGAACCCAGGGAAATCTGGGGCCCTCTTAATTACATGAAGATGGCCAACCTTAGAATACTGAAGTTCCACAACCTCCGTTTATCAGAAGAGGAGCAGTACCCAACAAGGAGTCTTATCTGTGATGCAGATGCCGTCCTAGGGACGAGGGCACTGGATGCATGCAGTCTCTAGCCTCAGGGACTAAATGCAAAGGCAGGCTTGCTTAGGGAATACCCCACAGGCTCATTCACCTTTCCTCTAGGCTACAATTTAAATTCTGTCATCTCTCTCTGCTCTTGTTTAAGCTACTGAGGTAAACTCTTTTTTTTTTTTCCTGCCAGAGCTTCTTGTGTGGCAGCTGCCCCAATTCTCACCTCCCCAGCTTCTCACCTCCACTCCCAGGGGAAGCCTGTCTGTTCCATGTTCCCAAGTTCTCCTCAAGTCAAGAAGGTTCCCTTCATCTCTGTCTGTGCTGTGGTCTGTTACACAGCCTTGCCTCTGCTCTCCTGGTCTTACTGAGATTTTGTTATAAAGTTGCTGGGCTTTTTTTTCTTTTTTAACTTCCTCTTCATTGAAGCTCTTTCCAGAAGCAATCCAGGACTCTGAAAGGGATGCTCCAGAGGACATGCTGAGAGACAGATGCTGTGCTGTACTCAAGCTCACCTCTGCCCTCTGACTCTGACCTATGTTTCTTGGCTGGAACTTGTAAACCTGACTAACTCTTCTGGTGGGATGTGTCTTTCCTGTTTAGAGCCCTGGGGATTAGCCCTCCAGCCCTCCAGACATGTCCAGACCATCAGCAAAGCTCGGTTCTGAAGATCCTGGGAGTGAGAGCAATTTTGGTTGGGAGCAAACATGTAAAATAGCCACCACCCTTCAAGTGCATGTCTCACTGTCTAACGATAATATTTTATTGCATATTTCACACAGCTTTCTCAAGAGCTTATTTGATTATAGTCTTTTTTTTCCCTTTTTTTTATTTTAGCATATTACCGGCGAGCCACCAGACAGGTGAAAACACAGAATCACAATTAAACACACGATCTCAATGAATTCAAGTAATTATTTATTAATTAATTCACAATTCTTTGTTTTGTTTTTTCTAATTTTTTGTTTATTTCAGTATATTATGGGGGTACAAATGTTTAGGTTACATATATTGCCTTTGCCCCACCCGAGTTAGAGCTACAAGAATGTCCATCACCCAGGGGTGCACACCGCACCCATACCCAGTCCTCCTCCCCTCTCCCATCTGCCCAACACCCGATGAATGTTACTACTATATGTGCACTTAAGTGTTGATCAGTTAAAACCAATTTGATGGTGAGTACATGTGGCGCTTGTTTTTCCATTCTTGTGATACTTCACTTAGAGAATGGATTCAAGCTTGATCCAGGATAATACAAGAGGTGCTAGATTACCATTGATTTTTGTGGCTGAGTAGAACTCCATGGTACACACACACACACACACACACACACACACACCCTACACACTTTATTAATCCACTCATGTACTTATGGGCACTTGGGTTGTTTCTACATCTTTGCAACTACGAATTGTACTTCTATAAACATTCTAGTGCAGATGTCTTTTTTTATAGAATGTCTTTTTTTTTCCTTTGGGTAGATTCCCAGTAATGGGATTGTTGGATCAAATGGTAGTTCTACTTGTAGCTCTTTGAGATATCTCCATATGACTTTCCACAGAGGTGGTACTGGTTTGCAGTCCCACCAACAGTGTATGAGTGTTGCAATCTCTCTGCATCCACGCCAACATTTATTGTTTTGGGACTTTTTGATAAAGGCCATTCTTACTGGAGATAAGTGATATGTCATTGTGGTTTTGATTTGCATTTCCCTGATGATTAGAGACGTTGAGCATTTTTCCTATGTTTGTTGGCCATTAGTCTATCTTCTTTTGAAACGTTTCTGTTCATGTCCTTTGGCCACTTTTTGATAGGATTCTTTGATTTTTTTTCTTGGTAATTTTCTGAGTTCCATATAGATTCTAGTTATTGGCCCTTTATCAAATGTGTAACATGCAAATTTTTTCTCCCATTTTGTAGGTTGTCTGTTTGCTCTCATAATAGTTTCCTTGGCTATGCCGAAGCTTTTCAATTTGATCAGGTCCCATTTATCTATTTTTGTTGTTGCTGTGATTGCCTTTTGGAGAGGGGTCCTTCGTAAATTCTTTGTCTAGGCCAATGTCTGTAAGAATTTTTCCAACATTTTCTTCTAGAATTCTTATAGTTTCATGTCTTAGGTTTAAGTCTGTTATCCACTGTGAGTTGATTTTTGTGAGAGGTGAAAGGTGCAGATCCTCTTTCAGTCTTCTACATGTGGCATCTAGTTTTCCCAGCACCATTTATTGAATAAGGATTCTTACTCCCAGTGTATGTTTTTGTCTGCTCTGTCAAAGATTAGATGATTATATGAGGATGATTTTCTATCTGGGTTCTCAGTTCTGTTCCATTGGTCTATGTCTCTGTTTGTGCCAGTACCATACTGATTTAGTTACTATAGCCTTGTAGTATAGTTTGAAGTCTGGTAAATGGATGCCTCCCCATTTGTTCTTTTTGCTTAAGGTTGCTTTTGCTATACAGGGTCTTCTCTGGTTCCATACGAAGTGTGGAATTATTTTTTCTAGATCTGTAAAAATGATGTTGGTATTTTAATAGGGATTGCCTTGACTTTGGGTAGTATAGACATTTTAACAATGGTGCTTCTGCCAACCCATGAGCATGGTATGCTTTCCCACCTGTTTACGTCCTCTGCTATTTCCTTCTTCAACGTTTCATAGTTCTCCCTGTCGAGGTCTTTTACCTCCTTAGTTAAATATATTCCTAGGTATTTTATTTTCTTTGATGCTATCGTGAAGGGTATTGAGTCTTCGATTTGGTTCTCAGTTTGACTATTGTTGGCATATAGGAATGCTACTGATTTCTGTGCGTTGATTTTGTAACCTGATACTTTGCTGAACGTGTTTATCAATTCCAGTAGTCCCATGGCAGAATCTTTGGGGTTTTCTAGATGTAAGATAATATCATCAACAAAGAGCAATAGTTTGACCTCCTGTGTCCCCATTTGGATGCCCTTGATTTCCTTCTCTTGTCAGATTGCTCTGGCTAGGACTTCCAGCACTATGTTGAAGAGAAATGGTGATCAAGGGCAACCTTGTCTGGTTCCAGTTCCAAGCGGAAATGCTTTCAATTTTTCCCCATTCAGTATGATGTTGGCTATGGGTTTGTCATATATGGCTTGTATCACTTTTACGTAAGTCCTGTCTCTGCCTGTTTTCTTAAGTGTTCTTATCATAAAAAGGTGCTGACTTTTGTCAAATGCTTTTTCTGCATCTACTGAGAGGATCATATGTTCTCTGTTTTTGCTTCTATTTATGTGGTAAATTACATTTATGGATTTTCATATGTTGAACCATCCCTGCATCTCTGGGAGGAAGCCCACTTGATCATGATGGATTATTTTTTCTTGATAAGCACTTGAATTTGGAGAATCTTTCCCATTCTGTCAATAGGGTATTAAAGTCCCCGGCTATTGCAATGCTGCTCTTTGTCATTTTGATTAGATCAAGTAGGATTTGCTTTATGAATATGAGTATACCTGTGTTAGATGCATAAATATTTAGGATTCTTATGTCCTCCTGTTGAATTGCTCCCTTCACCATTATATAATGACTGTCTTTACTTTTGTTGATTTGAAATCTGTTATCTAATATGAGAATGGCTATGCCAGCTTTCTTTTGGTTTCCATTTGCATGGAATAATGTTTTCCATCCTTGAAGCAGCTGTTCTTATAACATTGTTGTAAGTATCTGTAATAGCTACTGAAATTCAATGGGATTTTATTATCCATAGGGTTGCATATAAGAAAATAGGGTATTGTCTGTTCAAAGATAAAGTGTAAGTCTCCCTTTCCTGTCTGCTATCTGAGAGAGCCTAAAAAGCTCCTGAAACAGGGCGGTGAAGAATTGACAGAAAGATTCATTAAGAAAGGCAAATTTGTCTTTGACTGCTGGCCGATATGTATATGCAGATAGAGTTAAGGAAAAACTCTCCTCATTAAGGCTCAACTGACCTACTTATCTTAGTTTCCCATCAGAGAAAATGACAAAGGCAATTTAAAGTTGATTGCAAAATGTGATGAATCCAAGAATAATGTTTAAGTAAAACTCCTGAAAACCTGAATAAGAAAATGAAATAATAAAACAATAAACAAAAAGGAAATAAGAAAGTCCATAATCCCCAATGCCAGTTATAAACACTATAAACATTTTTGTGGCTGGATATACACATTCTTCTATTACTCACCTATCTTACTACAGAGTTTCATGTCATATTTTACAGTAAGTATCATTTATGACTGGCCACCTTGCCCGAGGAGTAACTTCCTTCTCTCCTAATCACCCTAATAATGTCCCTTTTTGCTGTCAGTGCTGGTAAGACTGTTCTCCTAGTCTTTACTCTTCCCTACCTACCTCAGACACTCCTACTCATTGATCCTGAAAATATTTACAGAGTACACATTGCTGTTATAAACCGGACACACGCTCTTGCCTCCAAAATGCCAGACCATCATCCCTGTTGGTATTTGAACTCCTACAGCTGAAAACACAGAAGATTCCTATAGAAGCATTGTCTTCCCCCTCACCCTCAAGACTCTGCCTTCTGCCAGCAATAAAGCCTCAAATGAACACAGTTGCCTGCCTTCTAGATTGAGCTGATTCCTAGGCTGCCTCTAACCAGAGCTTCAAGGGCTCTACCAGATTTACCTTTTTCCTCAAATTCACAGATTCAACTTTTCACAGCTACACCTGTAACAGTGTCACCACTAGACCTAAGTTGGAATAACCCAGTTGAAAATTATCATGTAGCTCTTCAACATATAAAGTTATGAAGTAGAACCTTAGGCCAGGATTTCTAGGACAGAGACTTCAGAAAAGGTGCTCTATTGCACTTCGCCATGGAAAAAGCCAAGGGTGTTCAAATTGTTTTAGCTTCCAGATTTGTTGGAACGGAGCCTAAATGAAAAGCGGTCACAGAAACAGAAGTCCTGTGAGTCAGGTGTATTTACTTTTTTGTGGCTCTTCTAACAGCAGGGGCTTTATATGTCTGGAAGGTATACATGTTCCATTTGTCTGGTTTTTATTTAGAAAAACCAAAAAAATAAAAATAAATAAAAATAAAAGGACTATGTGGGTAACAAAACTGACCTTTTAAAAGTCTGAACATGGGAGACAACATAGAAGGGTAGTGAGGGCATCCAGGTTCAAGGTCAGCAGGTCAGCAGTTTGACCTTTAGCAAGTTATGGAACCTCCCTAAGGCACCAAGTCCTCCATTATAAAGCAAGAGATGATAACAATAGTGCTCATGTTATATGCTCAGAGTGAGCATTAACTATCAAAGTAAGCATTAACACATAGTACTCAAACAATGTAAGGTAATCTTATTAATATTAACGGAAAATGACAATTTGAAGCAAAGGCTGGGCCATCTCTTATCCAAAATGTTTTTTGCTTTTCAAAGAGAGTAGGATTAGAAAACCTCAAGGTTCCTTTCAGTTCCGTGGTTCTCTGATTCTCTGTGACAGACATTCTTTGTGTAGGAACAACCACAACAACCAAATTAGAAACTTTTCATTGAGCCTTGGTAAGTCAACCATGGACTAGATCGTTTACCCATATTATTTTTCATTTGAGCCCTAACCCTGCAGAACATACATTATCTTCATTTTACAGGGGAGAAGACTGAGCAAGTAAAGTGCTAGAGGCTGCTCTTCCAGGAAGTAGCATAGGTTGAATCTTGACTGAGTCCTTGAAAATTCAAAGCCTATGCCTTTTCTAATGTGCTGTCCTTTTATATGGAAACAGGAAGCTAGTCTCTCATCATCTGATAGTTTTCCAGGAGTGGGGTGCGTTTTTGCTTCTACTGGTCTATACTCATTTGTTGAGTTCCTCTCGTGACCAATAATAATATAAAAATGACATCTGTCTGCAAATTGGTTGACTAGGCTGGGGCTGCCAGCCCTGGCCAAGTATAACATCAGGCTAGTCACTCATCTCATGCACGTAGTAGTCTCAGAGGATCTCACAACAGATGCTTTGATGGTGAAAGAAGTAAAATAACCACTTTAATAGCGTGAGTAGGTTTGGTATGGATCAATAGTTTTTTTAAAGATCCTATAAAAAGGAAGGAAGAAGAATCTTATGTGTTTTTTCCTTTGATTAGGGAAAGAGTGACATTTAAACTCATGTGTAAAGCCGATTCTATTGTCTATGTAGCCACTGCTTCCTGTGCCTTAGAAGTTGGGGGGATATAGTCAAGTCCAGGGGTAACAGTGACAATGGTAAATATCTTTGACTAAGTCTCTACTAATTATGATCACTAGAACTTAGAGTCCCCTCTCTTCTTTAGCAAGGCCCTAAATATCTTGGCATACTCCTTGAGAGCCCATTACATTTGTTTGCCACCAACCTCACAGTCATATTTCACCAAATTGCCTGCCAGACTAATGGGTGAGCCACCAGTTCTGCCAATGTTGGTCCTTCAGTGTCACAACTGTGGTTCTTGCTGATGCATGGCTGCCGCTCCCTCAGAGTGTCTGGGTTCATGCATGTTTATGTTGGGTCTATATTGGGCCCTCCACAGGGTGGCTGACTGTTTTCTTTTAATCCACTCTTGGGGAAATTTGGGCAAGTTTACTTAGGACTAGTTTGGATTATATTTGAGTGTCACAATCCAGTATTGCAACTGAGACTGCACCACCAAGCTGACCATAAGAGTGAAGAGAGAGCAAGTGCCTGATCTAATCAGAATACTCCTTCTAGAGCATGACTCTCAAACTGCCTGGCTTTCTCCTGGTGAGCTCAGCAGGGTCCTTCTGAGGAACCCAGAACTGATCCTTACTCATTTCTTACAGGTTAATGACGAAAAATTGAATGGACTCATCTTTAGTAAAATTAATTGCTTCTTACCAATAAAATTGAATGATACATAAAGAGTTTGATTTGGAAATTACCTGTGCTTTATTTTTCCTCTAGAAGAGAATCATCAGTTGAATAATAAAAAGGTAACTTTCCTGATGCCCCTCACAGAAGTTTGCTTTGTGTTTCCTGTTCTGGGATTTTTGGTTCCAGATGGAACAGCCTTTTTAAGTGTCAGAATATATAGAGAGTTGTGCTGGCATGAGACCATGCCCATTCCAGTCTTCGTCTGGAAGGTCTAGGCCAGGGGTCCTGGGCTCAAATGCCTCTGGCATGCTATGAATAATGTGGATGAATATAGTGTTTAAGACACAATAAAGAGGGGCAGGGTCTGTGGTCACCTGGAGTATGCATCCTTTTTCAAAGGAAACTGCAGTTACCACCCAGCTTCTGCCATCTAGGGAGGTAGATCCAGTATTGCATGTCATCAAATTAAAATAGAAATATAGAAATAAGGATAATGCTATGGTCTGAATGTTTGTGTCCCCCTAAAATTTATGTGTTAAAACCTAATTCGTAATGCAGTGGGGTATTAAGAGGTAGGACCTTTGGGAGATGGTTAGGTCATGATAATTCCATTCTCATGAGTGGGATTAGTGCCTTACAAAAGAGGCCTGAGGGAGTTTGTTCACCCTTCTGCCATGTAAGGAGGGCAGAGCGAGATAGTATTGTCTGTGAAAAGGTGCCCTCACCAGAAATCAAATCTTCTGGCACATTGATCTTGGATTTCCCAGCCTCCAGAACTATAAGAAATAAATCACTCACCTAGTCTATAAGCCACCCAGCCTATGGTATTTTGTTATAGCAGCCCAAACAGACTAAGACAGATAAAATAGGAAATATTTTAATTTTTAAATGTTGATAAGTTAGTTTTTTTCCTAAGCATTTTATTAGCCAATACTTTCTGGGCCAAATAAGATGCATCTCTGAGGCAGACAGTGCTTATACAATTTGAGACTCAGTTCTAATCAATGTTTCCCAAGGTACGATCCAAGGACTACCTGCATCAATGTCATTTTTTGAAACAGAGATTTATAAGCCTTACCCCAAACCTACTAAATCAGAATCTCCAGAAGTAAAACCCAGTGACCTGTCTTTTCAATAAGCATTCTAGGTGGAAATGGGAGGGAGTGTGTCTCAACCTCCAAGTACTGGATTTTCTAGGACTGGGAGATCTGAGAGAAGGACATGTTCCCATATCACAAATAACACATCAAGACCCTGATAAACTCTCTAGCTTCTATTTTAGGGGTCCCTCCTCCTCCTTTTCATCATCACCATTATCATCTTGATCATTCAGCCATTTAGCAGCTATTTCTTGAGCTCTGACTATGTGCCAGGAACCGTTCTGGGCACTGGGGATGCAGCACCGAACAAAGACCCCTAAAACCCCTGCTCTGGTGGAGCCTAATTCTAGCAGGGAGAGACAGAAAAAGAAGAATAAGTAATAATAAGTAATAAGTAAAATCTAGCAGGTTGGCTGGTGATAAGTGCTAAGGAGGAAAATAGAGCAAGCAGGGAGGATAGGAATTGTGTGTGAAGTGGGTATTGAGAAAAGGGAGATGCAATTTTAGACAGGATTTTCCAAAAAAGCCTCACTGCCCTGAGCAGAGACCTGGAGGAAAGGCATTCCACGCAGATGAAAGAGCACATGGAAAGGCCCTCAGACATTTGCAAAGGTGCTGAGCTGGAGGAACAGCATGGAGGACGGAGTGGCTGAGAGCAGTGACCCAGAGGACAGGAGTAGGAGATGAGGTCAGAGAAGAGGAGGGTCAGACTGTGTAGGGCCTTTGAGAAAGAAGGGAAACTCCGGAAGGTTTTAAGCAAAGAACAGCAGCAGCTCTCTAGCTTCTGGAAAGCAGGTGAGGGACGACCAATTCAGAAGCTATTCTAGTGTGGACCGTGGAGATAGTGGTGCAGATGGTGAAAGGTGGCTGCATTCTGGATGTGTTTGGAAGGTAGAGATAACAAAACTTTTCTGACATATCAGATGTAGAGTACGAGACAAAGAAGAGTCGAGAATGACATCGTTTTTGGCCCTGAACAACTATAAGAATGGAGTTGATATTTACAGAGATGGGAAAGATTGCAAGGAAAGTGCGATTTTGTGAGGAGGGTAAGTCTGAAGCTCGATTTTGGAGATGTTAAATCAGACATGCCTAATAGGTATCCAGGTTGGTGGATATCACAGGTAGGCAGGTGGGTATGGGTTCTGGTAAGCCATCTGTATTAGTCATGGCTCTCCAGAGAAATGGAATCAACAGGATGTATGTACACACACATACACACACAGACTGATTTTAAGGAATAGGCTCACATGATTATGGAGGCTTGATGAGTTCAAAACCTGATGGGGTAAGCTGGCAGGCTAGAAACTCAGGGAGGAGTTGCAGTTTGAGTCCAAAGGCAACCTAATGGTTGGATTTCTTCTTGCTTGAGAGAGATCAATCTTTGTTCTACTAAGGCCTTCAACTGATTGGATGAGGCCCACCCATATTATAGAGAGCAATTTGTTTTACTGAGAGTCCACGGGTTTAGATGTTAACCTCACTCAAAAAACATCTTCATAGAAATCATTCAAAGTAAGGGTTGACCAAATATCTGAGTACCATGGCCCTACCAAACTGAAACATGAAATTAACCATCAGATCATTATCACCATAGTAATCATAGTTACAATTTACTAGGTATCTACTACACTGCAAGATATGGCACTTCGTTCCTTACGT
The DNA here is from genome assembly GCA_963575035.1 of Avahi laniger. Lineage (NCBI taxonomy): Eukaryota > Metazoa > Chordata > Mammalia > Primates > Indriidae > Avahi > Avahi laniger. Next base: position 23,485 of record CAUYSK010112203.1, read on the forward strand.
TATTTATCATTAAACCACCCTCAAAACACCACAAGGTAGATATTATTCCCTCTGTATAAAGGACAACGCTGAGGTGTTCAGAGATTAAGTAATTTCTCCAAGGTCGCACATCTAGGATCCAACCCTGGGAACCACATCTTCCCCCACTACACCACTGCCTCCCAACACACAAGCCTTATTTCCCCAAACATGTTATTCTGTGTGTCTATACCCTGTCACATGTTGTTCCTTCTGCCTGAAAAATCCTCTCCTGCTTAAACTCACCCTCTTCTTCATCTGGATAAATTCTACCCATTAATCAAGACTCAGCTCAAATGTCATCGCCTCTAGGAAGCCCTCTTTGATTCATTCCTCTGCCTGAATTTTGGAGGCTCTTCCTCTATGTTCTCATAGCAGTAGACTTTACGCGTGTCTGGAAAAGGAATCATCAAACTATGATGTTTGGTTTTCTGATCTTTCTTCTCAATTAGGATGTAAACTTCTTGAGGGAGGGGAGTACAATTTAGTCATCATATATCTGCAGATCCCCAGCACTTAGCCTAGTACTTGGTAACTACTTGGTAACTTCAATGTTTGTTGAATGAACGAATGAACAATTGGTATGTAAAGGAAGGGAATATAGCACGGTGCCTGAGAAGGAGCTTTAAGAGAGAGAAGGGTCAACCAAGAGAGAACAGTTCTACAGCGTGGACAGAGAGGTCTGGTGAATGATACGAAATGATGTAGAGATATTAACAAGATTGAAGACTAAAAAGAAGCTATTGGATTCATAGGGGAAAACACAATGAGTGCCACAGAGTATAAATGACTTGGTAGTTTGGAAAAAGTTTTTATATGTAGAAATTTTAGTGATGCTAGCTAGACCATCTGAAACAACATCAAAAAGAACTTGCATCTTATCTGGGATTTATAAAAAGGGTAAAATTTAAATATATATGTGTGGAGTTGGGTGGAGGGCTGTGATGAAACAACAGGCAAAGAAAGATCACCTTTTGAAAGTGTGAGTAGGGAGCCCATCCCAGACAACAGAGAGTAATTAGGTAGCCCAGGTGTGGATGGTTTGAAAACAAAGAAAGCATAAGTTAAGACAAAACATGATTCTCCTGTTCCCTGGCAGGATTCTTTGCCTTTCTGATAGCTCATTGCCCATCAGCAAATAAGGAAGAGTGGCTCTCAAGTCTCTAATATTCAAATCACTGTGGTGTATAATCTGCATGTCAATTCCTTTGATGAAAAGTGCAGTCAGAACAGTAATGAGTTTAGACATATTCAAAATGATAAAAATATGAAATCTGATAACAACTCATCTATTTTGCTTTTGTTATTTCCTGGCCAATTCAAATGTGACCCAGACCTTAAACATTTTTTTTCTCTGCTTACCTTGGAGCCTCAAAATAACTTTGCAATGAATAACAAACAAATTAATAATAATTTTTATTGAAAAATAAAATTAAATGGCATACTACCAGTTGAGGCTGGCTAACCATTTCACATTCCTAAACTTCCAATATAAATGAATCATCATTTGATATTATAGTTCTAAAGAAATATGCTGCCTTAAATATATGCTCTAGCTTTTAACTAAACTGTATTTCTTTGATGCTATCACAAACTATTGGAGTCAACTGCTTCTCATAAGAAGAGCAATGAAAGAGATTGGAGGCCTTTGTGCCTTATATGAAATTACAGGGCAGAGTTCATTTAATGCATGGAGCTCTGTAGGGTCATTTTTGCAGTACTAATGGAAATTATAGCTTTTTTTAAAACCTGCCATTTCCATAGTAACTGCACAAGATCTCAAAAACACACAGATCATCGCAAATACTGGAGGAGAACTCATTTACTTCTTAGATAGATGGCAGTCAAGAACTCTTTGTTCGGGGATTTATCTCCTAAATTTAATGCTTTCCATGCTGCAAATATTTAACGGAAGCCTTGAATTCAGGATGCAAAATGGTATCTAAATCATCTGCTAGATGTTGCTGGTTCGAGTCAGAGCTCAGCAGACCTTTTAAAAGAGAGCTGCTTTCCTGTTTTCAACTCTCAGCTTCTGTTGCTCACTTAGGAATAGAGAACTTTAGACTGAGTTTCCTTCATGGATAAATGAGCTGCAAAGGCTAACAGAGGAATTCTTATCATCCGCAGTTGACCTAATGAAAGTTAGCACTTCTTCCAGAGCACCGTTATTTTCTGGGGTATCCCTCCAGCCTGTTATGAAATACAGCTGGTGCCTGGTTTGCTAAACTTGCAGATAAATACCTCAGGGCAAAATTGTCTTCAGGTTGGATGAAAAATTTTAAATACAATTCGTATTCCATACTGAATTGTGATGTGACAAAATATTTAAAGATATTTCCTAATACTTCAGTGACTTCAAAATACGTGACTTACAATGACTTCTCTGCCCTAAAACCTAAATGAGATGAGAAACAATGCATCTGCTTCTCATTACTCCCCCACTGGGTTTTCAGCTGAGGGCTTGAGAGCCCAGAGCCCCATGCATTGGGAGTAGAAAATCATTAAATTTTTGGCTTTTACTCTAGTGCCCACACCTATGCTCTGAGGACACAAGGGGTGAGATGCTGTCCAAGCAGCCCAGCAATAGCAAGAAACACAGGCAGCTTGTGCAAAAGTTGTAAAATTAACGAAGGATATGCAGAGTCTCATTATTAGAGGCCGAAAGTTAAAAAACACGTATTTACCCATGGCCCCTTCTGCCACAAATCAAGTTCCAATTTAACCACATCCTGAAATGAGTATTGTTGAGGGGGAAGGATGTGGACTTGAGTTAGCAGAAAGCCTTGAGTTCAAACCCTGCCTCTTTCACTTATTGAGTTTATATTGAATTTTTACATTACTGATGCTTTGTTGTCACATCTTTAAAATCTCTTTCCCATGAGGGTGTTGAAGGGATTGAAAACTATAACACGTTTGAGGCACCTGGAATGTGCCTCCCCCATCAGGTGCTTAATAACAACTACGCAGGTCTGAACCTCTGCAGCAGATCGGGTATCCAGACTTGCTTCTTAAGAAAGAGGAAACCGAGGCTCCATGGCAACATCTGATCAAGGCTTTTGTAGAATCTCAGGGCTGGAAAACAATTCAGTTGCGCTCTAGTCCCACCATCTTCCTCGTGAATGATTTGTGTCTGCGTCATCTCTGTCAGTTACTCCTCATTCCAGTTTTTCAGGTATGAACATTTCAAATACAGAGAAATTGCCACTTCATCAATCAGCCATTTATTTGTGAAAAATGAAAAGGGGAGAAATCAACCATTTTGAGGATCAGCTGTACCCAGCACTATAGAGAGATTATTATACTTATTCATAAAACTACTCTGTAAAGTAGGTATTATTATTCAAATTTTACAGACTAGGAAACTGAGGCTTAGAGAATAAATAATTTCACAAGCTCCCACAGCTTTATTTAAAGCAGTAGTGGTCTCCAAAAATGATATACTGAGAAATAAAACTATGGCCTCACTCTGAAATGTCAGATATTGGTCAAGTTTAATAGATTTGTTCTTATAACTTTCACAATTCCAACATATCTATGCTTTTGACAGAGATGGACAGAAATAGCTGTCTCATTTTTTTTTTTATAACTTGTAGCTTCTCTCCAAGTATAATGCTTGTCTCTCTCCCTTCACATGATTGGGTCAGGACTCCAGACACGTATTACCAGAAATTTGTGGCTATGTTTTCTATAGATTCTGAAATGAAAACTCAATCCATGTCACTTTCAAAGAATCTGTTGCTCCTCGGGAGATGACTGCAAGTGAGGAATGCAGAAGTGATGTTCTCGCTTGCTTGCCCTGGTCTCCCCAGTGCCTCCCACGGTACCTAATGCATATGGGAGTTCAGTAAATAATTGCTGATAAGTGAAGCCTAACAAATTCTGAGCAGTATTGGCACCTCATTGTTATTTAATATAATCTTTTCTTGAATTTTTAAGCATGCCAAATTGCCTTCAAAAAGGGAGATGTGTTATTCTGATCGAAGAGGTTAAGTTTTTAACCTTAGGAAAGAAATGACCTTCTCTCAGTTTGCCTGATTTGAAAGAGAGTGTGGTCATATCTATCACACTCCCATAAAATATGTGTTGTCATGCAGATTGCACCAGTTTTTCCATGCATTTACCTCTTAGCCCTCCATTTAACTCAGTTTTCTGGCTTATAAAGAACCACTTATTAGATATTATCTCAGACAATGAAAGATTTTTCCATTATGGTCAGAATCTGGGAAGAGAAATTCTACAATGTCTAGTTGGAGGTTGATAAACATATGCTTTGGCCCCTCATTTCATCTTTTGGTTAGAGTTTCCATCATCCCAATTTCCCACATCTGCCCTATATGCTCAGAAATTTGGGGAGTGGGCAATCTGTGGGCACTTTCATTTGTGGTGAGACTACCTTGTTCAATCCTTTTTTTCTTGGCTCAGAACAACAAAACGAAAAGTCCTAGGGGATATGAAAAATCTTAGATATCTTCTTTTTGTAGTATAATTTTTCTAAAATATTTTCCTTGGAGCGGTACTGGACTAAGTCTTGTCAAGGCAGTTTCTTTGCCCTTTGTCCTTTCCAAACCTCTTCTTAGGCCAGGACCAATTTCCCGGACATTGGAAGGAAAGGCAGACTCTTTGTTTTCATTTGGAACCATCTGGCTCTTCTTGCTTTACAACACACCATTCATTCCTAATCATTCTCCCTCCTCTTTCTTGTTTCCTTTCTCTGATAATACTTGTAGTCTTTTTTCTCCATCAGAAAACATATGCCATAAGATCATCTGCCAAGATGAGTTTGGCTGTAGGGATAAAGTTTTTAAGTGACCTACTACATTTCTCATGGGATAGCAAGAATTCTTGATCTGTAAGAGTTTTGTTCACTGATATGTACGGAGTAAAAGCCGGGATTTCTGAAAGTAGCTCTGTACCTCGGGAAGCTAAATTAAATAAGTCCTTGAAAAATGAAAAGCAGCTTTTTCTCATCTTGGAAGCATTTTGTCTTTCCTTTATGGTACAGTATATAATTACAAAGGTTGATTAAAGTAGTATAAAGGCATTATTATGTGTTTTTAACTTATACCAGAACTGCATAGTTTTTAAAGTATATGCAGCCATTTTATCTCATAAGTTATGTCTCTGTGATTCAGAGGCAAGAATTTTTTTTTCTAATTTCTTATACTTGCCACTGGAAGATATTCAGCCATTTATTCACCTATTCTATAAATATGTATCGAGGGGGTCTTTCCAAAATCTCCCCCAAATCCACCCAGTGGGTTGCACTATTATAACACCAGCTAGATCCAGAGGTATAGCCATGTTGCTGGCATGTGAGCCAAGGCAGTGCCCTACACCCAGGAAATTGGTGGTCCAGCACATCAAGGAAACTTCTCTTAAGACATAAGGAGCCAAAGTGTGTGCTCCCCAGAACCTGAGAGCATCCTGCCCTGGGCTACCACTGACAACAGCAACCCTGCCCCCCTCCAGTAGCAGGACCACCGTGTACCTGTGCATGCCACCCAGAGACCCAAGGACCAACCTACCTGACATCACTGTCCCTAGCAAAAGTGTCCCACATCCTCTACAAACAACCACAGTCAAACCACCGAGGAACTTGTAGACACCACCAATAGTGATTATAGCTGAAGAAATCATATAGAGGCTACACTACTGCATCCACTGAGAACCAGAGTCAAAGACCCCTACTCAAACAACACTATAGACACATCTGCAGGAAAAAGTCTTTCCCTGTGAAAGCTACCCCACAAAATTGGAAGAAGTAAGTGTTACACTAGATATGCAAATATCAATGTAAAATTTTGATGCAAAAATATGAAAAAGCAAAGAAACACGTCAGTCACCTCCAAAGGAACATAATAATTTTCCAATAACAGACCCCAAAAGAAAAGGAAATCTATGAAATGCGTGAAAAGGAATTCAAAATAATGATCTTAAGGAAACTGTTATATAAGAGGACACAGACAATACAAATACATCAGGAAAATAATTCATGATATGAATCAGAAGTTCAACAAGGAGACAGATGTCATAAAAAAATAGAAATCTTGGAACTGAAAATTCAACAAATATAATAAAAAACACAAGAGCTACAACAATAGACTAGTAGATCAAGCAGAAAAAAAAATTTCTGAACTTGAAGACAGGTTTCTTGAAATAACTTAGACCAAAGAAAAAGAAAAATGAAAAAAAAATGAACACCTACATGACATATGGGGCACCATTAAACAAATAAACATTTGCATTTTAGGAGTTCCAGAAGAGATAGGAAAAGGCATAGAAACCTTATTTAATGAAACAGTAAGAGAAAACTTCCAAAATCTTTGGAAAGATATAGATACCCAGAAACAGAAAGCTAAAGTTTCTAAATAGATTCAACCCTAAAAGGCCCTCTTTGAGGCACATTATATTTAAACTATCAAAAAGCTAAGACAGAAAATTCTAAAATCAGCAAAAAAAAAAAAAATTGTATGAAGTCACATATAAGGAAATCCTCATCAGATCAACAGTAGATTTCTCAGCAGAAACCTTACTGGCCAAGAGAGAATAGGATGGTATATTCAAAGTGCTGAAAGAAGAAAACTGGAAGACAAGAATAACATAACCAATAACTATTATTTGAAATGAAAGAGAAATAAAGTCTTTCCCAGACAAGCAAAAACTAAGGAAATTCATCACCACTAGACCAACCCTACAAGAAATGCTTAAGGGAGTCCTACATCTGGGAGCAAAAGAACAATATCTACCATTATAAACCACACAAAAGTACAAAACTCACTGGTAGAGCAGATACACAAATAACAAAATGAAAGGAATTCAATGTTATCACTATAGAAAACCACCAGAGCACAATGATAAGGAAGAGGAAGAAAGGAAAAAGAATACACAGAACAAACAGAAAAAAATTAACAAAATGAAAGGAGTAAGTCCTCATCTATCAATAACAACCTTGTATGTAAATGGTATTCCCCAATTAAAAGATATTCTGCACTGTAGATTAAATGAACCTAACATTTACAGAACATCTCATCCAACAGCTAGAAAATACACATTCTTTTCACCAACACATGGAATGTTCTCCAAGATAAAGCACATGCTAGGCCACAAAACAAGTCTTAACGAATTTTTTAAAAAATCAAATTCATATCAAGTATATCCCAGACCACAGTGGAATAATGTTAGAAATCAATACAAAGAGGAACTCCAGAAACTATACAAATAAAGGGAAATT
>CAUYSK010112205.1:0-12973 GCA_963575035.1 Avahi laniger
TTTCAAGGCTCCCGGACCAACTTAAAGCCAGGAAACTCTGATCCGTCCCACACCTGCCTTCTTTTCTTTCCTCTTCTCCACGAGACCTCTTACTCACAGCCGGCTCGCACTCTTCAGGCTCCCTCCACCTCAGAATTCTCACACTGTGGTTTTACTCTGTACCTCGTTGCGCTGTGGGGAAAACAATTCGGCTTTTCTTAAAGCCTGCCATCTTTTCAATAGTAGCACCTTGACTACCCAAAAGAAAAAAGTGAGAATTTTACAAAAAGAAAAAGGAAAAAGAAAGAAAAAGAAAGGAATGAAAAGAAAAAGAATTATTCTTATGCACAGTTTTCAGAGGGCAATTTAGGATCCTCTATTAAAATTGGGAGTGTATTTTCTCATAAGAAACTATTAGGAGCAGATAGCTGTAGGGTGGTCTGGGGTTTGGGAGTAGGGGGAGGAAAGAGAACTTTTATTTTCACTTCATATCCTTCTATACTGTTTGAATATTTTGCCATGAACGTGTATTTCTTTCATTGTACTAGAAAACAATTAACTAAAATAAAGAAATGCATTTCCCTTCTAGGATTTATCCTATGGAAACATTTGTTCAAAATGTATAATGATGTAGGAAGGAGGCTGTTCATGGCAGCATTATTTATTACACTATGAAACCTGGAAAAACTTAAATATTCATCGATAGACAAAGGGTTAAATTTTTTCCATTAATAAAAAATAAAGTTGATCTATATGAAAGGACAAAAATATATATTAAAAGTTAAAAAGGAGGTTTGAAGCAATACATGGGGCATCATCTCATTTTTTTGAAAAAAGAGATAAAATATACATTAGTATATGCAATAGCCAAAGAAATAATACAAGAAGGAAAATGTTCCAAGATAGTAACACTAGTTCTCTCTTGGAAGTGCCACTATGGAAGAATTTCACAGCGAAATTAATATATTTCTGTGATAGCTGAAGTTTTTTTTCTTTTTCTTTTTCTTTTTCTTCTTCTTCTTCTTCTTTTTTTTTTTTTTTTTTGAGACAGAGTCTCACTCTCTTGCCTGGGCTAGAGTGCCGTAGCGTCAGCCTAGCTCACAGCAACCTCCAACTCCTGGGCTCAAGTGATCCTCCTGCCTCAGCCTCCTGAGTAGCTGGGACTACGGGTGCATGCCACCACGCCTGGCTGTCCTGCCAACTCTTAACTCTTGGCCAAGACCACAGGCAGGCAATGCCCAATAGATGCCTTGTTCTTTAGGCAGCCTAGGCTATGAGACCGGGATCCTTTACGTGCATCGTTTCCAGAGAGCAGAGGGCACTTCCCAAGCACGCCACAAGGCAATTCCTTCAAGTGCATAATGAAAATATTAAGAAACTTACATTCATCTTTATCTTTACCTTTTAAAGATTTTATCTGACTCTTTCATAATGTACATAATATTTAGTATAATAGTACATGGAGATAATTCGTAATTAAGTACGTATAAACATATTGAAAGCACGTGCTCGAGTTTTTACAGCTAGAGGTTTGCAACCAAGACATTTGGAAAGCCTACAAAGCACCATGTTTGAGACCAAGAGCAAGCTTTGCCTTCTAGAACCTCGGTCCAGAACACCAGCTAGAGCCATAGGCACACCACAGAGGGTCCTCTGCCCAGTGCTGAGGAAAACCTCAGGAGGAGGGCTCCTTTCTCCTTGGAAGCCCAGATGGCTTGTTCCTCTTTCTCCCTCTTGACACTGGCTGGTTCCCACTCAGTCCTGGCCACACTCAGCCGGCCCTGCCTCTCTGTCCCCTGGGGAAGCTAAACACAGGCGGGGGCTTTCAAAGAACCAGATCCGACGCTCACGGCCCCCACTCATCCCCCTCCATACTTTCACAGACTTTGCTGAAAACACACACCTGGCTTGGAAGCATTTGTCCTATCAAGGAAAAATAAGTTCCCCAGAAAAAACTCCACAGAGACAGAAATATTTCAGTCAGGCCTTGAAAGTTTTCCAGAACACACTCCAGGGACCCACTGCGAGGTATAGAAGCTTTCTGTGTCACAAATAATGATTCCTTTGTCAACACCTTTCATTTCATAGGGAGTGCTGGGCATACGGAGATACCAGGCCAGGCTGAATAAAGACTAAAGGGAGGACGCTAGGGCTGCCCGAGACACCAGGGCTCGGTGGCACAGCGGCAAGGAGCTGCGAAAGGGGGGAGACGTGAGCCAACGGCGGGACAGCGCGCTGCAGGGAGGCGCAAATGTCCCCAAACCCTCCCAGCCTCCCCACCCGCCCCATCACTCCTCAGGGAGCCAAAGCCAGGCGGGCCACGGAGGTGACAGGGACGGCAGCCCTGCCTTTCCCTGCATGTGGCCCGCGGACTCCCTCCGGGAGCCGAAGGCGGGTCTCTCCGTACTGGGTGTCTACACCTGCGGACGCGGGAGGTAACTCCGCCCCCAGGGACACCTGCGCACCCCCCTCCTCATGACGGCGCGGCCGGTTGTCCGCTAGGCGTGGGGGGGGTGTCTAGGGTCGGCCGCCCCACCTGTGCTGCCCGCTCCTCCCCGGCCCCGGCGGGCGCGCGCAGAGCGTACTCACGACTCCGACACTCGTCCCGGCTGCCGAGCGGCCTCACCGCCGCCCGCAGGGGGCCTAGCGGGGACCGGGCCAGCTCCCCGGAGGGCGCGGGCAGCCTGCAGAAGGGCTTCGGCCGGTGACTGCCGCACGGCGGGAGGCGGGGGCGGGCTGCGCGTGCGCGGGCCTGGCTCCCACGGGGCGCGTGCACCCGACGCGGCCCTGGTGGTGGGAGCCGCTTGGGCGCAGGGCGACGTCTCCCAGAGCGTGTGGCTGTGGCTCCTGCAGAGGGATCATGTCCCATGTCCCGCGTCCTGGAGGAGTTGCGGCCGGATGCCTGCCTACCGCTTACATACGGGACCAAGGCGGGCGAGCAGGGCGCCCCCACCCGGAGCGACGGGGGGCGGGGCCGGTGAGTGAGCGAACCAGCCCAGAAGCCAGAGGCCGGGTCCTCGCAGGCGACCTTGAGCAAATGCCTGAAGCAGGGTCCTGTGGCTCAGCCCTGCCACAAGTGTCTGGCTCCCTCCTTTGGGGGTGGTGGAGATAGTAGGAGGCATCTGTGTGGACACCCGGCGTGTGCCCGCACTCTAAGCTGGGGCACAAAGAGCTGTAGACTCCTGATTGAACAGGCTGAACCAGCAAAAGAAAATGGAAAGATTAAATGATAGCCAGACTGACTGGGTGTGAGTCCCAGCTGTGTGATCTTGGGCAAGTTACTCAACCTCTCGGTGCCTCCACTGCTTCAACTGTAAAATGGAGGTAGTATTCCCTTGTCAATGAGGAAGTGGAAGGGGTTCGGTGAGTTAACAGATGTCACGTTTATTACGTGTCTAACACATGTAAGTTCAGCCATGATGTTTGAGGATGGGCAAAGGGGACTCTGCGGTTTCTGACTGTGCCACCAGCCCTGATATGTCAGAGCACCCCACCAGTGGAGACGAGACACACACGCCACTTCCCAGACATTCAGAGCAGTTTCTACACTGCCTACCTAGGGCCCAGCCATGGCAACTGAAGGAAAAAAGACCCCTCAGTGAGGCAGAGAGTCTGGTCTTCCACCTTACTGGGGAGCCTGAAAACATCCAGAGGGCGGCCTGGATCATGAGGGTGCCCAGGAAAGGGATTGGGTGGGTAAGGGCAACCACAGTGAAGCCTCAGGTCTTCCCAGGACTATCCTAAGTCACCTAAATTCCCCTTCAAAACAAGCCTTCCATTCGCAAGTCCAGCTGATTCATAACTTAGTTTACTCCTTTGTGGGCGACATCTGGCCAGGAAGGGGGAGAGCAGTCTCTTCTGACCGCTGGCCCTGGCTTCTGCTTTGGCCCCTAATTGAAGCCCATCTTCCCGATCAAAAGTAGGCTAAGGGGCTCCAGGCTCTTCCAGCACTCCCTCTCCCTCCCTCACTGGCCTCCCTGCCACCCTCTGCCCAACTTCCTGCATCGCGCAGGTCTGAGACCTCTTCAGACATTGGGCACGAAGTCCTCGCCTGGCCCTTGTTCCAGACAGGTGGGCAGATGGGCAAGCAGAGCAGGTGCTCCTGGGGGATGGCAGGGGAGCTGCCTGGCCAGGCCTCAGGGCCCTGGGTCCCACCGGGAAATGTGCTCCTGAGCTGGAAAGGAAGCAGAAGGGACTGGGCGTTGGTGGCAGCCCAGGCAGTCCTGGGATGGGAACCTGGCTGCACTCAGTCTGGAAGTTCCCATGGCCATGGTCCATGTGGAACTCTAGACCCTTCTAGCAGGAGCTACTGGGAGCTGGTGCTGGGCCAGATCCATCTCTGCCCTCCAGCATGGTTTGCTGGGCTCCAAGTAATCAGGGAACACAGAGAACACAACAGGGACCCAGGTAGCAGCTTTCATGGTAAGAGGAGAGGGTCATTAGAGAAATCCCCCGCCAGCCTGCGGTTCCGGTCCTGCCTCTGTGTGGACACGCTGTGTGACGCTGGGCCTGTCGTTTCTGCCTGGGCCTCAGGGACTCACAGCTACAAGGCCCCCAACAGAGCATTCTCAGTGGCCTGTGTGCTCAGACACACTCCGGACCTGTGAACTAGATATCCTAGTGCCCCGCAACGGGACAGCAGTACCCCAGGGGACAGGGATCAGAGAAGGGAGTCACAGGGAGTCATGGGAAGGCCCTCACCAAACTGGCAGATGTAACGGTTCCGGGTTTTACAGCGTTGGTCATTCCAGTTGAAGGCAGCTGAGGCCTGCAGCTCCACGCAGTTGCCAAACCTGCTTGGCCAGGATGTCGGTACACAGGGTAGAGGAATGACATCAGGAGTGGGGAGAGACTTAAACCCTCCAGCCCATCCACCTGCAGCTGGGGCCACTGGGAGCCAGACCCGCTCTGAGCCCCCATCCCTGCCCCGGAGTGCTGCCTGGGTAACAGTTCCGCCCACCCCCCTGCACACTCTGCCATGGCAGCCAGTGGAGGCACTGGGCACCTGGAACAGACCAGTGTCCTTCCCTCCCAGCAAGCAGGAGTGCCTGGGAGCCAGCCAGGCCTGGACTTCCTCCAGACGCCGGGTAAGGAGGGCCGGGTGAGAAAGCTGGAACCTTGGCAGCCACACAGCCTGACCACCTCCACCCCTGCCCTGGGCATTCCTTGGCTTTGAAGACCACATGGCCAGAAGGTCCTCTCGGTACAGGGTGGCCGGTGGCTGTGTACAGAAAGGATGCATGTGGGTGGACAGCTACAGAACGCCAGAGCCAGGGGACTAATGCAGGCAGAGCTGGGGGACGGAGGGATGGTGGAGGGTGAAGGGATGATACATGGAGGCTGGAGACACATTGGGGGACAGTGGGGACAGATAGATGGATGGAGTCTTCTTGGGGACCCTGTCTTTAGGTGACAGGCCTTTTGATTTACATCTCCCTCACCTCAGCACTGTGCCCGCCCCAGCTGTGCCCAGACTTCCCTGGCCGTGGGCACCAGGCAAGGCCCAGGCCTCAGAGGGCCCAGCCAGGCAGCGGGCTGGGGGTGCTTTTCAGTGGAGGCTGAAGCCTGGGGGGAGGGCACCCCACACTCACCCCTGGTTGTCAGGCTGCCCAAAGGCAAAACTCGTGAAGGCCTGGTGCTCCCCCGTGGTCCAGCGGAAGGAGTCCTTGGTGGTCTTGTAGGTGAGCCCTGGGCCAAGGGAGCTGAGGTTACCCCCACCTGAGACCCCTGGGGCCCTTCTGGCCCCTGCTCCAAGCACTGCCAGCCCCCGCTGGGTCTTGCCCCTTGGCCCTCTCCCGGGGGAAGGGGTGGGCAGCCCAGCTGCTGGCCCCAGCCTGGGCACCAAGCCCTTGCCACACCCTTGCAATCTGCTGTCCCTGCTCTGGGCTGCCATGACCCATGATTCCTGGAGCAACAAGAAGCATCAAGACCCCGCACTGGCCCCGGCCCCAACCAGCCAGGCACTCACCAATCCAGAAGTTTCTGGTCTCGAAGTCGCTGTCGGTCACCTCATTGGTGGTCTCCAGGCGGCCCAGGTAGAAGGCGAGGATGTCCTGCACTTTCTGGCTCTCGATCTGGGCCAGCACCCCGCCTTTTCTCTGTAACCCCCGCCCCGGTCACGCCGGACTGGCAGGGCCCCCAGAGCTCGTGCCGGCCCCTCCTGTCCTTCCTGCCGCCCCCCATGACTATGGACGCCAAATGTGTGTGCTGGCAGGGCTGTTGTCATCCCTGGCCCTGACAGCCTCCTGCCTCTAAGAATAGGGGTCCCCCTTCCGCTCTCCCCCTGCTTGCTTCTCCTCTCTCTGAGCACAGGAGCCCAACTGGCAGCCCGGAGACCCCAGCAGGGTCCTGCCCCCGGAAAGGTTTTGTTTCCCCTGCACAGCGTCTTACACGCATTCAAACTGACTGCCAGCATTAATACACTGAGATGCCAACGAAAATCCGGATCTCTGGTTCTCTTGAAAAACCCCAAGTTCTGGCCACGCTGAACTCAAATTCCTGCATGGTGACCTGCAGCTGAAGCCGAGTCAGGTCAGCTCCCTTGGATAGAGGTTGGGTGGGACCTTGTCTCTGGGTCCCTCAGGTCATTAAGTGACCGCCCAGCTTCCATGAGCCTTTGAGTCTGGGACCCCGCCTTATGCTAATGAAGGGTGTGAGGTCAGAGAAGTCTAAGGGACCAGCTGTCAGTCTAGGGTCCCTCCATTAAGTCCCTCACTTGAGACCCTGGGGGTTGCAGGGGACAGCCATCACCTGGCATTTCAGCTTGGCTCCGTAGTAGGTGTCGGCCTCTGAAGACACCATGAAGCAGTCTCCATCGATCCTCAGGTCGCAGGTGTGGAAGGGAAAGTGCACCTTGGCTGGGTCGAGGGTGCTAAGTCAGTGAGTGTGGACCTCAGAATCGTCACCCTCTCCCGCCCTGCCAGGGAGCTGCACCCAAAGCGTCCCTTCCTCCGGCTACCTGCTCCAACCTGGAGAGTGGATGGGGGCAGTGGTGTGCTGGTAAATGTGTAACAAGGAACTCTCTCTTGCTCCCCTCTCAAAAAAGAAAACACCGTTTGTAGTATTTGCCAATTTCTGTGGTGTCATTCCCCACACTGTGGCCGATTTTGAGCTACGGATGTGACGTCACTGACTCAGGGGTTGGGAGGAGATGCACAGTGTGGGCTCCTGGGAGCTGACACCCCCCGAAGGAGGCCGGGGCAGCACTCACTGGCACACTGGGCTCCTCCGTAGCCCACGTCGCAGACGCAGGAGCACTCCTCCTTCCGGAACCGGCCGTGCACACACTGCACGCTGCACCGCACTGCCAGGGCAGGAGGGCAGAGCGCTCAGCCCCCAGCCACCTGGACACCACGCTGCTCCGCACAGGCCTCGAACATTCGGAAATGCCAGCCACAGCAAGAACACCCCTCTCAGAGACAGAACCCATCGGGGCTTCCAACTGCTGCCACGCATGGTGTGTTTGGTTTGATCCCCGTTGTAGAAAGAGGCAAATTGGGATTTGGGAGGTGACCTGCCCCTGGTCTCAGAGCAGGGTGGGGTGGGGGCAGTGAGATAAGAATTCACTTCTGGTTCCTAACTCTATTCTCCTCCCACCATCCCAGAGCCCAAGGGGCCAAATCTGATTCTACTTTGAATCCCCTACACAGCTCAGGGTCTGGCAGACAGTCAGTGCTCCATAAATGCAGTGTGCACACTCAGCACATACATGGTCAGCACCCCCAACACATGCGAGACTCCCTTAAAGCACTCTTGGTAAGTGTAACAGCCCCGGGACACGCCACACGGGCGGGCGTGTGCACACTCTGTCTCGGCCTCCCTCCTCGCCCCTAGGGGGCTGCCTGCCGGTGCACTGGGTCCCCGGGGCAGTCGTGACCTGGAACTTCAGTGCTTCTCACCTTGGCAGTATCTGCCCGTGTAGCCAGGGGGACAGTGGCAGTGGCAGGTGCTGACGTTTAGATATCCGTGGTTCCGGCAGCTGATGCGACATGGGTTCCTGGGGACCTCTGGTCAGATGAGGGGGGAGCCTCCCTGGGTGCTGAGGGCCAGGGCTTCCCAGACAGCCCCTCAGGAAGATGCCACCCACCCCAGGATCACCAGGCCAAGCCCTCATGTGCCTGCTGCCCCAGGACGGGGCAGGTGGGTGGGACACTCACCACAGAGCCCCCCTGCGTGGTCCCAGGCTTTGAAGCAGCCCGAGACGCTGGCTGTGCAGAGTGAACACCAGGCGCCCTTATTATAGGGGACGATTGTCTTCCCGTTGACCTCCCAGTTGCCTCTGTGAGAGCAAGTGCCAAGGGTCTGGAAGGGCCTTGCTGCCTGCCCCATGGGCCCCTCAGCTCTTCTGGCCCTGCTGGGAGTCAGGGAGCTGGATAAGATGGGGAGATTCCCTAGGAAACAGAAGATGACCTCCAAAGTAGTCCTGGGCAAATTCCCTGAAACTAGGGTCATGCTTGCGGGAAGGCACATCTGCATGGCCAGAATCTTCACCCTTTCACTTTCTGCTTCTTCCCCCTCCCACCAATAGGTAAAGGCTGCCAGGCACGTGGGTGGGCATGTCACTGTGGGTGAAAGCATCCTTCCCTGCCTCCCAGACAACCCAGCAGGAGTGGCAGGGCAGCTGCCGTCATGGGGGCTTACCCGGGGGAGTAGGCACAGACAAAAGCTTCCATGGCCGCCTGGCCCACAGAGCACAGATGCCGCCCACAGCCCAGCTGGCTTGAGGTGGCCCACACGAGCTGCGGGAGACATAGTGGCTCAGAAATCCTATCATGGACTAGCCCCGGGGAGGGGGACATAGCTTTTGCCACAATCCAGGCAGACAGACAGCTCCCTCACCTCCTTGGGGGCCTCAGGAGCAGCAGCTGTCCTGGGCAGGGCTATAGAATGGGTGGGAACAGCCTAGGAAGGCTTTCTAAGTGGAGGGAGCAGGGCCAGCTGACCTGAAGGGAGGGGAGATTGTGGATGGGTGGAGAGAGACTCGGACATCAAGGGCCTTGTGATTGCAAAATGACCACAATCCTTGCTATGTGACTTTGCAGCTCTTTGCAGTAAGAGGAGGTGTCTCTTTCCCCACTCCTTGAATCTGGCTGGCCTTGTGACTTGTGTTTTCCAACAGATTGCAGCAGAAATGATACTGGACTGATTTTGAATCTGGTCTCACGAGATCTTAGAACTTCCACTCAGTTTCACAGAACCATGCTCAGCCACCACACGAACAAGCTCAGGATAGCCTGCTGGAGGCTGAAAGACTCACATGGCAAGATGAGTTACTTGGGGCCATTCTACACAGCCAGCTCCCAGCCAACCCACTAGCTGACCGCAGTTGCATGAGTGGGCCCAGCCAGGACCAGAGAACCTCCCAGCAGAGCTCAACCCAAGTGGTTGACCTGCAAAATCGAAAACTGCTAAATTTTGGGGTGGTGTGCCATGCAGCAAAAGCTGATGGATACAGATCTTTAAACTTAGATTTAAAGTCTTAGAATTGGTGACAATTTGGAAATAGCACAGGTGGTCAACACACAAGAACAAGTAAGCAAACTCTCTGGTAGCCAGACAAGTATGAGACTGGATTGTGGCAGGGAGAGGAGAGCATGCAGTTATTCAATAATTAGAGAGTGTGCGTTCTTTTTGAGAATCTACAGAACTTTTGCAAATCACAAAGCAAGACCCCACATTAGACCACAAAGCAAGTTTCAACAATACCAAGGAATCAACATCCTATAGATTCTATAAATTCATTCGTTACATTCTATAAATTCAATGTAACGAAATTTAAAGTAAATAATTTAGAAATAAGTAAAGAAGAAAACTTAAATATACATTTGGAGACTTAAATATACATTTCAAAATTAAAAACAATATCATGATTGGAAATAGAAAATAGCTCCAAATAACAATGAAAACACTAAATACCAAAATTTATAGGATGCAGCTAAAGTAGTTTAGAGGGAAATTCATAGCTTTAAATGTACATAGTACAAACAGAAACAGATTTAAAATTAATGAGTTAAGAATCCACATCAAGGAGATAAAAAAGAATAATGGAGTAAATTAAATAAAGTAGATGAAAATAAGAGCAGAAATTAATAAAATTAAGAGTAAAGAAAAAACAGAACAAAAGCAAAAAGCTGATGTGTTGAAAAGAGTAATAAAATAGACAAAACTTAGTGAATATTGGTAAAGAAAGAGAGAAGGTAGAAATAAACAATACTGGGAATTTAAAAAGAACAGAGCTACAGAGTAAATTTTTTTAAATCTATGCTTAATTCTAGTTTAAATCTCTGTTAAGTAATGAGCAATTATAACCAATAAATTCAAAAACATAAAATGGACAATTCCCTAGAAAACAGAACTTGGAAAAACTGTATCAAGAAGAAACAGAAAACTTTAGATAAATGATCTATAACAATTTTCAAAAGTTGAATCAGTAGTTAAAAATCCATTCACATGTGCACATATATAAATAAAAAATAGAACAAAGCTCAAATAGTTTTATAGGAGAATTATAGCAAGTAACACAGAAATTATTCCAGAGACTAGAAAATGAGGCAAAGATTCCAACTCACTTCCTGAGGTCAGTACAGCATTTCTATAACCCAGGTAAGGGCAGTAGGAGAAAAGAAAATTAAAGGTCAATTTCATTACCAATAATATTTATCAAATCAATTCCAGCAATGAATTTAAAACACAACACACCCACACACACATCACATCACATGCCAAATAGGCAGATGTTTCAAAATATTTAACAACCAGTAGGGCATGGGGGCTTGCTGATTGGCACAGGTGCTGGGCTGGAGAGGGGCATGGAGACCCACTACTGTGCCAGGCATTAACCCTTTGGTTCTAGCTCGTGGGAGAGATCCAAGGGGTCCCAGGGAAGATGTTAGACAGGTGCATTCTGGCAACTTTGGGTGGCAACTATTTGCTAATTCATAAGTACTTTAGCATTTGAGTAACTATTATAGCATACGGTGCATAGTTGAATTATAGTCCTGCAAGTAGGAAGGCAGGAAGGGTTAACATTTTAAAATATACATTAATGTTGGTGCTGTGATTATGTTTCTTAAAAAGAGCCATCTTTTAAAGATGTATATTTATTATTTATGGATAAAATGATATGATGTCTGAAATTTGCCTAAAAATAATATGGGCCAGGTGTGGTGGTACACACCTATAGTCCCAGCTACTTGGGAGGCTTGAGCCCAGGAGTTGGAGTCCAGCCTGGGCAACACAGTGAGACTCTATCGCTAACAATAATAATAATAATAATGACAACAATAATAATGTGGGAGGAGAGGGAAACAGGTAAGGATAGACATGAAACCATGAGTTGATCGTTGTTGAAGCTGGATGATGGATGGGAACCTGGGGGTTCATTATACCATTTGGACCACTTTGTGTATGTTTGAAATTTTATATAATAAAACATTAAACATTTAAATTATGTGATCAGGAAGATCTGGTGTCATGTAACAGCTTTCTCTCTCTCTCTCTCACATACACACACATATACAAAAATGATCATGTATTTCATCACTTCAACAGATTTTTTAAAAAACGTAAGATTATTTCAATAGATGTAGAAAAAGCACTTCATCAAAAACAGACCCAGTCATGATTTTTAAAATGCTTAACAAAGGCTGGGCATGGTGGCACGTGCCTGTAGTCCCAGCTACTAGAGAGGCTGAGGCGGGAGGATCACTTGAGCCCAGGAGTTGGAGGCTGCAGTGAGCTATGATAACACTACTGCACTCTAGCCCAGGCAACAGAGCAAGACCCTATCTCAAAAAAAATAAAAAATAAAAAGAAGAAGGAAATGTCTGTAACCTGATATGGGATATTTGTTAAATTTGTAGGAAAGAATCAAGCACCATGACTAGACAAGATATTTTTGAACAAATATGGGGAATGGGAATCGTCCTATGAAAGCTTTTTATAACACCATAATAATTTAAACACAGTTTGTGCAGGGACAAATGAAAAGACCAGCAGAACAGAACAGAGAGCTCAGGCAGGGCGTGGTGGCTCACACCTGTAATCCTGGCATTCTGGGAGGCCAAGGCGGGAGGATCGCTTGAGGTCAGGAATTTGAGACCAGCCTCAGCAAGAGTGAGACTCCGTCTCTACTAAAAATAGAAAGAAATTAGCTGGACAACCAAAAATAGAAAAAATTAGCCAGGCGTGGTGGAGTTCGCCTGTAGTCCCAGCTACTCAGGAGGCTGAGGCAGGAGGATCGCTTAAGCCCAGGAATTTGAAGTTGCTGTGAGCTTGGCTGACGCCATGGCAATAGAGCAAGACTCTGTCTCAAAAAAAAAAAAAAAAAAAAAGCGCTCAGTAACAGCCCTGTGTGGATGTATGAACTGTGTGGATATATGAACTTAGCATATGACTCTGGTGGCATCATGAATCAGCTGGGAAAGGACTCAATAAAAGGCGCACATATGGAAAAAGATAAAATTAAGTCCTATGTCACAGCACGCACAAATGTTCCAGGTTGCTAAATGACCTCAATATGGGAACATTTAAACCTTGGAAGAAAATATAGAAAAAAAAACATCTTTCTGATATTAGGGCAGAAAAGGATTCCTCCAACATGGTACAACAAAAAGGATGAACTATAAAGGAAAAGATTGATAAAATAGATTACAAAAATATCAAAATCTTCTACACAATAAAACATAAAAACACAAGCCGTATGCTAGAAAAAGTATTTGCAAAACATAGGACCATCAAAAAGCATACCGGGCTGGGCACGGTGGCTCACGCCTGTAATCCTAGCTCTCTGGGAGGCCAAGGCAGGCAGATTGTTTGAGCTCAGGAGTTCGAAACCAACCTGAGCAAGAGCGAGACCCCGTCTCTACTAAAAATAGAAAGAAATTATCTGGACAACTAAAAATATATAGAAAAAATTAGCCGGGCATGGTGGCGCATGCCTGTAGTCCCAGCTACTCGGGAGGCTGAGGCAGGAGGATCGCTTGAGCCCAGGAGT
>CAUYSK010112210.1:0-22469 GCA_963575035.1 Avahi laniger
CTCAAACACACCAAAACTATCACACTTTGTCTATTAATGAGAGAATATCTTTGAGATTCCCACACTCTCACACACACTCTCACACACACACTCACACACACACTCACACACTCACACACACACACACACTCGCTCACACTCACTCACTCACACACGCACACACTCGCACACACGCACACACGCACACACGCACACACACGCACGCACACACACACGCACGCACACACGCGCACACACACACACGCACGCACACACACACGCACACACACACGCGCACACACACGCACACACACATACACACGCACACACACGCACACACGCACGCACACACACGCACGCACACACACGCACGCACACACACACACGCACACACACACGCACGCACACACACACGCGCACACACACACACGCACGCACACACACACGCGCACACACACACACACACGCACACACACGCACACACACACACACGCACACACACGGCCCTGGGGGAGGGATATGCAACGTTCGGCACTAAGCATAAGACACATTTATTTTCTTTTCATATTTTAACGTCTGTGAAACCAGCATCTTAATGTCTTTGGCAAGTCATCATTTACTTGGCACAACTGTTTTCTTTCACAGCAGTTTATAAAATAATGGTGCATCTTACAATTGATGGCATTTGGGATTTGATGAAATACAACGGTGGGTGTTGAATAAATATTTGCTGAAGGTACGATCGCATGAATAAATAAATGAATGAACACGGAGACGTGTAGGGTTCTGGGGAAGTGGAGGGGGCGGAGGAGCTCAAGGGAACAGGATGTACTCACCGGAGACCCCTTTGAGCCTTTCGGTCCCAGGGGACCCTGTGGGGTAGAGACAGGGAGAGCTGGGGTCCTGGCCTGACCCACCATAGTAACCCCATCCCACAACCTGCTCCCATACTCACCGCCACACCCGGGGGCCCAGGGTGGCCCAGAGAGCCCATGGGACCAGGGGGACCCTGGGGAAAGGTGATCGTGGTCAGTATTGGTGGGGTGCAGCCCTGTTGCCCTGACACATCCCCCAGACAAGCCCCCAATCCCCTCAGACCCTAAACAAGCCTCCAATTCCCTTGAAGGGAGACCCCCAAAACAGAGACCCAGCCTCCAACATGCAAGTCCCCAGATACACCCCATCATTCCAGACCCAGGCGTCCCAGACCCCACATCCACACTCTCCAAGCGGGCGCCATTCTCTGCCTCCCCACCTGCCCCCTCCTTTGAACATATTCTTCGACCCAGGGCAGGACACACACTCACGGGTTCTCCCTTGGGGCCAGGGGGGCCCTGAACGCCAGGCAAACCCTGATCCCCTTTCTCACCGGCCTCCCCAGGGGGGCCGATGAGACCAATTAGTCCGATGTGGCCCTGGAGGACAAAAGAGAACATGTAGGTAAGGAAGTGGGAGGGTGCTGGAAGATTTTTCTCCTAGAGCTTGGGGTGATGAGTTTGGGGGCAAGGACACCCCGATCTCCCAGGGAGGGGAATAGTGGAAAGGGGTGTGCTTACCTTCTCCCCCTTGAGGCCGGCATCTCCTTTCAGCCCTGGGAGACCAGAGGGCCCCTGCGGGGACAGCAAGGGTCAGGCAGGGATTCCCAAGTGTGAAGTCTCGAGGTCTATGTGGGCGCGTGGGGAATGACCAGATGGGAAATGACCCAAATTTCAAATGGGAATTACGAGGGATGTAGTCGTGGACACAGCCAGGACTCAGGAGGGATGATGAGAGTAAGGAGGGGTGGGCAGGAGGATGGCCAATGAGAGTGGTCGATGGCCAACATCGATGTGGGCGGTCAGTGCAGACCCTCAAGATGGAGGGTCAGTGGCGTGGGTGTAGAACATCAGGATGGAAGGTCAATGCAGGCAGTGTAGACCATCAGGATGGAGGCCAGTGTGGTCAGTGTAGACTATCAAGATGAGGGGGCAGAGTGGACGGTTAGTAGGGATGGACGTGTGGACAGTGAGATGGATGGTCAGTGAGGGCCCAGCCTGCACCATCAGCACCAGTGATCACTAGATGGCCACCAGATGCCCAGAGTGGTCCTCAGAGCTGGGACTTCAGAGACAAAGAAGTCTCTTACCAGAGGGCCGGGAGGACCCATCTGCCCAGGGGCTCCCAGGAGGCCTGGTTCACCCTGAGGATGAAACAGAACATGGGGGTCGTCTGCACCTGCCAGAACCCGGTGTGGATGCCCCCATTGCCAACCAGAGGCAGCTCCTCCCACTGTGATGAGATCACCAGCTGGGAGCATGCAGGGAGGGGCCAGTATCCGCCCCGGCCCCGCCCCTCCCTCTCCCCACCCACACCCAGGCCCCGCCCCACCCACCCTGGCCCCGCCCCAGCCCCAACCCGCCCACACCCTGGCCCCGCCCCATCCCCGCCCGCCCACGCCCCTGGCCCCGCCCCAGCCCCGCCCCACTCACCACAGGGCCCGGGATCCCTCGAAGACCCTCAGGCCCCACACGTCCAGGGGGCCCTCGAGCCCCTACTGGGCCCGTCCTTCCCGGGGGCCCGTCAGGACCTGGCTCCCCCTGAAATGCACGGGGGCAAGGGAGGACGCCAGGAGTCAGAGGGCTCCCTCGTCCTGACCTGCCCTCCCGCAAAAAACCCCAGGGTTGAGGAGAGAATCCGGGCATCTGCAGTGGTCGCAGGCCAGCCCCTGCTGCCCGCCTGCCTATTGGCCTAGGGGTCAGTGCGGGGACCCTCCCGGGGGCGGGGTGCGGACTCACCTTGGCACCTTTCTCCCCTTCTCTGCCTTCCCGGCCCTCGCGGCCCGAAGGACCCTGAGGAGGGAAAGACAGTGCGTGTATGGGGGGGCCTATGGGGTGAGTGAGGAGCTGGGCTGAGTGGGACAACGCTGAGGCCAGGGCAGCCAGGAGGTGGCCTGTCTGTCACTCACCCTCTTGCCAGGGGGCCCAGGGGCGCCGGGTTCCCCAGAAGCACCAGGTGGACCCTATGGGGGTGATAGAGCACCAGGGACAGCGTCAGCTAAGGTTGGCTGAGTGTGACTGTCTCAGGACACCTTTGACCAGACGACAGCCTTCCCCCAGACGTCGCCCCAGCACTAGCCACCTCCCGCCTGCTCCCTCACATTCCTGGGGGGCTCCGGAGAGGTGAGCAGGAGCATTTTCAGGGACCCTGGGTACCCCACTAGCCCGCTCCTCTGCCCCCCAATTTACCCATCACCAGCCCCCCCAACTCCGCCAGGAACACACTGTCCGCCTACTCACCGGTGACCCAACATCACCAGGGTCTCCTTTCTCCCCAGGGGAGCCATCTATACCCTGCGAGGGTGGGGAGACAGAGTTGGGGGAGGTCACGGGGGGACATGAGGTTTTGGGGTGGGGCTTGGAGGAAAGTGAGGGTTATTGGCTCCACTGACCTTGCCCAGGTCTGGGGTGGGGGGACATGGGGACAGAATTAGGAAATATGCGGGGCTTGGTGGTGGGTGGAAGGGGAAGGTCACACTCACCGAAACTCCAGGGTCCCCTGGTGGCCCTAGGTCTCCGGGGAGTCCCGTGGGGCCCTGGAACCCAGAATGATCAATAATCATGAGTCATTGTGTCGTCCAGTGACCGTTCATTAGACATCTCTGAATTATTGGACAGTCAGTCACGCGTTTATCGAGCAGATCGACTGTGCTCAGGAACAGTTCTGGTTGCTGGGGACACATTGAGGAACAGAATACAAAACTCCTGGCCCGGGAGGGCCGAACATTCCAGGGTTTCCTGGGCGCAGACGCTGAGCTAAGAATGCTACATGTGACATCTCACGCCCCGCAGCCTCCCGGGTGGGGACGCACAGGGAGAGAACTGGTGCTCAGAGACAGGGCGCCGCGAGCTGTGGGGGTGGCGAGATGCAAGCTGAGGTCCCGCCGGTGCTGAGCTCCTCACCCCTGCCCTTCATCCCATGGCCAAGCCCTCCCACGATGGCAGACGGGCCTCCGCCCATGCCCCAGTGCCAAATCCCACGTCACCCCCAACTCTGACTCATCATCAACTTCAACCTTAGCCCTTCCAACGTGCCAGAATGATTCGGTGTGAAATCAGCTTTCACCCCTGCAGTGACATGGAACCACTGTATTCGTTCATTCATTCATTCATTCATTCAGCCATGCTCTGGATCACTCCTGAGATCCGTAAATTGGAGGATGCGACCCCCAGCTGGAAGGTTGGGAAAGGTTCAAGTGCACCCAAGTGCCCTCCCACCTTTGCCTCCACCTCCCCCCAGCACTCACCATGTTCCCTTTGGCGCCATCCTCGCCAGGGGGACCTTTCTTGCCCGGGGGTCCGGCAGCCCCAGATGGGCCTGTGTCCCCCTTTTCACCAGTTTCTCCCTTGGGCCCCTTTGCAGAAACAGAGGTCAGAAGTCAGAGTGGCCTAGACTCTTCAAGGATCGAGGAGTGGCATACATAGATTTAGGCATCAGGGTGGTCTGGGACTTTTCTGGGCTCAGGGGTCAGAAAAGCCTAGGTTGCCCAAGGGTCAGAGGTCAGAAGGACCTAGGACTTATAAGAGAGAGGGAGTCAGTGTGGTCCAGGAGCATGTTGGACATGTACAAAGTTGGTCTATCTGCCCTCGAGTGAACTAGAAAAGGGGCCCCCTCTGCCCAGTTCATCCCCAAATTAGGCCTCATGGTTTGGGTTTGAGCCCCCAACCTGCACCCTAGGCCCTGCACTCTTGTGCAGTGTACAACCTGTGCAACTGTATGTAGCAGCCCTCTCTGAAACCTTCCAGGAGTCTTTCTTTCCTCGAGGTAACCAGGGATGCCCATAGGTCCTGGGTCAGTGGATGACCTAGGACTGTCCAGAGGTCAAGGTGGCCCAAGATGCCCGGGGATCAAAGGTTCCCTGAGATGGATGCAGGGGCCACATTGCACACTCACCAGGATGCCTGGGGTTCCTGGAGGTCCTGGGTCTCCGGGCTCCCCTGGTTCACCCTGCGAGAGGCAAAGTGACAGTGGGGAGGGGTCATACATGGAGGGGCAGCCCAGGACGGCCATGCCCAAGCAGGACTGGATTCGCCTCCCCCACCCTGTGCAGCCCCCGCCTTCCCTTTCTCACCTTCTCACCCACGGCGCCCGGCTGACCGACTCCTCCCGGCAGCCCGGGAGGGCCCTGGGGAGACAGCAAGGGGGAGGGGGGACTGTGGAATCCCAGCAGCCCCGTCCTGGGAAATAGGTGTCCCCACCTCCGCGCCATCCTGCCCCCTGCCCAGAGTTCTCACCTCTGATCCGCTGGGGCCATGGGGACCCCGAGGACCCGGAGCTCCATGGGGACCCTGCGGGAAGGCCAGAACAGTATCTGGTGACCCCATGCCCCCCGAAAAGGCTGCAGTGACCACTCTTGATACTTAAAATGACAATGTGCCCTGTGTGCCCCTCACCCAATGAATATAATGACTACTCCCCCCCGGAACCCCACCTCCCTGGGAGTCCGTACCATGGACCCGACGTCTCCAACCTCTCCCTTCTCCCCGGGAGGGCCTGGCAGCCCCTGTGGAACAAAGAAGCAAGATTGGGGCACAGGGTGGGGAGAACCAGAGGTGCCACCCCCAAACCCAGACACCCACCTGCAAGCCAGGGGGGCCGATCACCCCCACGAAGCCTCTGACTCCATCATCTCCTTTCTGCCCAAAGAGGCCTGGGGGTCCCCGGCGTCCCTGAGCTCCGTCTGCCCCCTGGCAAAAGGACAGAGACAGGGGCCCAGTTAGGGTCAAGGTCAAGGGTCAGAGATAGGGTCAGGACTGAGGTTAAGGGTTGGAGCCAGAATTGGGATTAAGTTTTGGGAGGGTCAGGGTCGAATTTGGAATTGGGGTATGAGTCTAAGGGACAGAGTTCGGGAATTAGGTCAAGGGTTGAATGAAAGTTTTAAGACGGATGTTAAATGATGAGTCAGGTTAGGGGCTGAGGTTCAGGTCATGAGCAGGTTTCAGATGGGGTTCGGGGTTTGGGGCAAGGTTGGGATTGAATCAGATTCCGGGATTGAGTTCATGTTGGGTGTCGGTGCTGAGGGGCAGATCGAGGTTGGGTCTGGGGTCGGGATTGAGTTGGAGTGGAAGACACTGTCCCTTTCCATCAGACACCCAGAGGAGGGTCAGAAAGATGGGAGAGCACTCACCGGGGGGCCTGGGTGTCCCACAGGACCCCGTATCCCTGTTGGTCCGGGCGGACCCTGCAGGACAGACAGAATCAAAAGTCCGGTTCAGGATTAGAGGGGACAGGAGAGGTGTCAGTCACTGCCCCCCTGCCTGCACCCCTATTAGAACAGCTCCCCCTACCAGGAAGCGGCGGCTCCACCCTCCCCCCTCCTCTGCCAAATCCTGTCTTCCCAGCACCGACCGATGGGATCGGAGACACACGTCTGTCCTGAGCCTGGACTATTGCGACCTTTCCCTGAGAGTCCCACCAAGACCCCGGGATGGGGCTGGCTCACGGACGCCGGACACTGGGGCTGAATTTCTAGGGGGATGCTGGGGACGGAAAGCCTCGGTGCCACAGGGTCACACCCAGGAAAGGAGAGGGGAGTGGAGCCCCCCTCACGGCTGTCTTGGGGCCCCAGCTGCGCCATCTGCAGTGGGGTCCTGTGGCCCCTTCGCACAGGTAGCTTGAGCAGCTTCTGTCGCATGCAGGTGTCAAGATGGCGCTCGGGAAGGCAGGAAACCCCGTGGCCTCCCCGGCCCGCCCGTTCTCCACATGCCTGGCCTCCTCTGCCCTCCCCTGAAGACACCTCCGTCTGGGTCCCCTCCCCTCTCACCGCATCTCCCTTGTCGCCTTTGCTCCCCTTGTGACCGGGGGGTCCAACCTCTCCCTGCAGAGAAAATGGGATGAAGGAGGACCCCGTCTCTCTTCAGCCCTGTCCGCAGCCTCCCCTGGACCCTCCCTCTCTGCGAACCCCCTACCTTGTCACCTTCCTCGCCAGAAGGCCCGGCAGCTCCAGGGGGTCCCAGAGGACCCAGGGGCCCTGGGACCCCATCTTTGCCAGTAGGGCCGGGGGCACCGCGTTCTCCCTGGTGGAGCAGTGGAACAAGAGATGTCGGGGGAAGAAACACTCTGTGGGCGCCAGGTCCTGGGATGTGGCAGAGCCAGGTCCCAAGGACACCCGAGGAAAGGGGTGGGCAGGGCACTCACCGGAGACCCCTTCTCGCCTGCAGGGCCGACAGGGCCTTGGCCGCCACTCTGGCCAGGAAGCCCAATGCCTCCTGCTGGGCCCACAGGACCCCGCTCGCCAGGGGAGCCCTGAAAACAGGGGTGAAAGGTCAGGAATGGTGACAATATTGGCAGCGCTCCTTGATGGAGGGTTTTTAAGCCACCAGGCACTGAGTTAGGTGGTTACCAGCTTGGTATCTAACCTGTTCCCTTCCCTGCAGCAGCCAGAGGGGCGCCCGAGAGCACCTGAGTCAGGGCACATCCCTCTTTCACCCATGGCCTTCCATGGCTCCCACCTTCCCCAGAGCAAAAGCCAAAATCTTCACGGAGGCCCACATGCGCTGAACGAACTGCCCCTGTCACCTCCCTGCCTTCACTTCCCTCCTCTCTCCTCCTCGTTCATTCAGCTCCAGCCACACAAAGCTATCACTGTTGTTCCTCAATTGTGTCAGCACGGTCCTGCCTCAGGGCCTTTGCACATGCTGTTTCTTCCGCCTGGAATGCTCTTCCCCAGACATTGACATGGCTACTCTGGTCTATCTTGTTCGTGGTATTCATCGCTGACTAACTCCTTCGCCTCCTCTTCTAAAACATAAGCTCTAGCCGAAAAGAGCTTTTCCTAGGCTGGTGTCTGGTACACGGGGATGTATTTGTTGGATGGATCGTTCAACACTGAGGTTTATGATAATGTATGAGATGGGGCTTCTCATCATGGCTATTTTACAGACAGGGAAACTGAGGCTTGCCAAGAAATACAACTGCCCAGCCAGCAAGTGGCAGAGCTGGGTGTGACCCAGGCCTGTTTGGCTCCCAAGATGGGCTTCATTGTGACAAAGCCAAACTTCAGAGACACCCTGAGTCCACCCCGCACCCTGTCCCCCGACCCAGCAGATAGAGTTGCACTTACATTGGCCCCAACGGGCCCTGGGGGGCCCTTGTCACCCTTCAAACCAGTAGGTCCCTGCAGGAGGAGATGATTCACCGTCAAGAGACCCCAGGGGGACCCCGAAGTCCTGTCTTCCTCTGGGGGGCTCACAATCTCCACCCCTTTCCTGCGACTGCGCACTGAGTTCCAGGGGTCTGTCTCCTCCGTGTCCCTGAAGATGTCATCCTAATGTCCCCTTCCCTTCTCTGCTTCCCGGCCCAGCCGGACACATGCAGGAGGGACTCCAAAGGCTACTCACTGTGTCCCCGGGGAGTCCCTGGGGGCCAGGGAAGCCCCTGGGTCCATCTGGCCCTTCCTTCCCGGCGGGTCCTGGCGGGCCCAGTTCCCCCTGCAGGGGTGCAAAGCGGGGGGTCAGGCTCCAGGGAGGGGGTGTCTCTCCCAGTCTGGGACTCCGGGCCCCCTGCCCCATGGGGCTGCTTCTGAGCCCTGAGGTGGCATGAGGGCCACTCAGCCAAGACCTCCCACGGGACACGGGGGATCTCACCTTGGCGCCCTCTCTGCCTTCCAGGCCTGGAAGACCTTGTTCACCAGGAGGTCCAGGGGGGCCCGGGGGCCCCCTTTCCCCAAGAGGCCCCGCTTCTCCTGTCTTTCCCTGGAGAGGAAGAAGAGTCATCTCGAATGGGGGTGGCCTGGGGGAGTCTGTCAGACAACCAGCTTCCCCCTCCCGAATATCCTCCGACTGGGACAAAATGGGGGAGGTTGGTGGGGTCCACTCTGACCTGAGGAC
The DNA here is from genome assembly GCA_963575035.1 of Avahi laniger. Classification (NCBI taxonomy): domain Eukaryota; kingdom Metazoa; phylum Chordata; class Mammalia; order Primates; family Indriidae; genus Avahi; species Avahi laniger. Next base: position 8,844 of record CAUYSK010112210.1, read on the forward strand.
CTAGGACGCCAGCTGGTCCGGGTGGGCCTGTCTGACCTTGGAAGCCCTGGGGAGAAAGATAAAATGGGGGGGTGTCACATGGAGGGAAGAAAGGGAGGGCTTAATGAGGTCAGAGGTCAGAGGTCTAGGGGTCACTCACCAATTCTCCTCTCTGTCCAGGGTGCCCCGGTCGCCCGTCTTTCCCCTGGTGACCCTGGGGGACAAGAGTTGGGGTACAGATATGGAGCCTCCTTTCTCCCCAGCCCCTCCTCCCACCCGAGCCCCCATGAGGGTGACCTCACTCACAGGGGGGCCCTTTGGCCCAGGGAATCCTGGAGGGCCTTGCAGACCAGGGAGGCCCTGAAATGGAACCAGAAGTCATTGTCTCAGCCCTCCCGCCTGTGTCCTTCCTGAGCCCCGCATAATGACAACGAGAGCCAGCACATATTGAACGCTTACTGCATACCAGGCACGGGGGAGGGCCCTCTGAACACAGTAAAGTCATTTCATTCACCACTGCAACCCATTGGGGTGGGGACTGAGGTTATTCTCATTTTACAGAGGAAGAAACTAAGGCACAGACAGGTTGAGCGATTTGCCCAAGATCACACAGCAGGCAGAGCTAGGACTTGAACTCATGGCTCTCTGAGTTCAGAGACTGTGCTCTTTCCACTGCATTACGTCTCCCCACCTGCTAGGCTTGTCCTCCACTCAGACTCAATCTCTCTCTCACACACACACACACACTCACCTTTTCTCCAGGGACCCCAGAGGGCCCGTCCTGGCCCACGTCACCCTAGGACAGAGTGAAGGGAGACTCAGGCCCCAGAACAAACTCAACCCGGAAGGATTGGGAGGGACTGGCTGAGCCCGGGGCACGGGGGCCTCGATCGCCCACCCATCCCATACCTTGGGGCCTGGTTGCCCTGTGGCACCCGGGGGTCCCCTCTCTCCACGGGAGCCCTGAACAGAAAGAAAGGCAAGGATGATGCGAGAGGGTGGGAGGGCCCAGGGAGATTTGACCAGGTCCCCTCCTGCGGTTCTCCCCCTCCTGCCCCACCAGGGACACCCGAACCCCTTTCCCTGTCCTCTCACGACCTCCCCCCACCCCTCCTTCCCAGCCCTGCCCGCCGCCACCCATCAGGGTGGGGGACGCCCTCTATTTTCTTACTGGTGGCCCCCGCTCTCCTTCCAGCCCTGGCTGTCCTGCCTTCCCCTGAAAAATAAATTGGACGAGGGGACGCAGGAGAGGGTCAGGAGCAAAGGCAGGGCACAGGCCCAGAAACGTCCCCAGCCACAGCCCCGAAAGGCGTCTGCCACACATTCCTTCAAAGCTTTTCATTCACACACACACACACACACACACACGCACACGCAAAGATCACAGGCATCCAATTCCACACGCGGCTGCACCCACAGCACCCAAACATGTGAGCAGGTGCAGACACGGCCACCCAGGGGCCACTCATTGTCACGCACAAACACGCTTTCATCACAGCAGTGCGTCAGGCGCGCATTTGGCAATCCACGGCCCGCGTGTGACGCAGACACAGGCTCGCCGTGCAACACGTCCCTTGCACACGTGTGTGCCCACTGTAAACACAGGCGCGCCTGCATTCGTCCAAGGTCACGGTCTTGGTGAACACAGCAGTATGACACACTCGGGTCCCTCCGCACAACGTCTGTTAACACTGTTATGATGCACACACGCATGTCAGCGTGCACGTCCACACGGTGACACCCACGGCCACACAACGCACATGCAGGTCCGTGGCCTTGTCCGCCCAGGCACAGGCCCGCAGGCCGCAGCGCTCAGACCCTGTCTGATCTAATCGGGAGGCACGTGAAACACACACACACATGTACTCACAGGTACACGCATGGTCATACCACACGTGGTCACACATGTACCCTGCATTGCACGCAAGCATGCGCACCCACACAGTGCTTCCAGGTGCAGACACAGCCACCCAGGGGCCACTCACTGTTCCCCTTGGGCAAGCTCTTCCCTCCCCCAACCCCTGCACCAAAACTCACCCGCTTCCCTTTCTCTCCTATCGGTCCGAGGGGCCCGGGAAAGCCAACAGATCCCTGAGTTGAGAGAATTAGAGAAAAGAGATGAGGGTGAAGAGTGGGTGGTAGACAGAGTTGGCCCCTCACCCCATCCTTCGACGCCTGTCCAGGCCACTGATTCCGGAAGCTTCCTTGGTCCCTCCAGCCCCCAGTCTTCTCCAAGGCAGCCCTCTGCCCCGCTCTCCGCCCTTCCCACTTCACTCCGGCCACAGTGGCCTCCTCAGTATTCCTTGGGTACACCAGTGTGTTCCTGCCCCAGGGCCTTTGCACTGCCTGCTGCCTTTGTCTACTTCTCCCAGGTCTCCACAAAGCCAGCCACTCCTCATCATTGAGATCTCATTCAGGTGTCACCTCCTTAGAAAGCCTTTCTGCCACCATCCTGACCTCCCCAACCTCCGAGTCGCTCTCTGTGCCTTGCCCTCTTCAAGGGTCTTGCACATGCGCACACAGGGACTTGCTAAAATCTTAGATTATTATTAATGAATCAATTTCTTACCAAACACCCCTGAAAATATGACTACTTTATTTTATTTTATTTTATTTTATTTGAGATAAGGTCTTGCTCTGTCACCCAAGCTAGAGTGCAATGGTGTCATCATAGCTCACTGCAACCTTGAGCTTCCGGGCTCAAGTGATCCTCCCACCACAGCTTTCCAAGTAGCTGGGACTACAGCGTGCACCACCATGCCCAACTAATTTTTTTTATTTTATTTTTTGTAGAGGTGGGGTCTGGCTATGTTGCCCAGGCTGGTCTTGAACTCCTGGCTTCAACCTCCCAAAGTGCTGGGATTACAGACATGAGCCACCACACCCACTCCAATGTTATTTATGATGATTATGACTGACCTTGACTTAACCAACATATCATGGCTCTTGTAAATTGCACTGCTTAATGTCCAACACACTCTGATTGGTCTCAGCTAGGAAGTTTCTCTCTCAAACTCCCATGAACTTCTGGTCCCATAGCTCGAGTTCTAGACTTAGCTGTGGTGCCTTGAATTTATCCGCAAACCTATTTTATGTCAGTTGCACTGGCTATTGGAGGTATGAAATTTAATGAAAATTTACAAGAACTGATGAAATATGGAAAGGAAAAGAAAGATTATCAAAACTAAGTTGAGGCCGGGTGCGGTGGCTCACGTCTGTAATCCTAGCACTCTGGAAGGCCGAGGTGGGCGGATTGTTTGAGCTCAGGAGTTCGAGACCAGCCTGAGCAAGAGCGAGACCCCGTCTCTACTAAAAATAGAAATAAATTAATTGGACATCTAAAAATATATAGAAAAAATTAGCCGGGCATGGTGGCACATTCCTGTAGTCCCAGCTACTCGGGAGGCTGAGGCAGGAGGATCGCTTGAGCCCTGAAGTGTGAGGTTACTGTGAGCCTAGCTGACGCCACAGCACTTACTCTAGCCCGGGCAACAGAGTGAGACTCTGTCTCAAAAAAAAACAAAAACAAAAACAAAAAAACTAAGTTGAATGGGAAAGATTCAATATTAAGATAAGTCACTAAAACAAAATGCTGTCAAACTAGGTTAGGGCTCAAGAAGGCGAAAACTATATATCAACTCAAGAGGATGAAAATATAGAACTCTGGAAAATTCTGCACTCAAATTTCTTCCCAAATGTCTTTAAATTCCTGCTGTACTTTATATAAACAGAAATCATCAGTGATGTAATATGGGCGTGGCTTAAGCAGAAAGAGGAATTTCATTGGTGTTCCCATCCATCAAAACATTGGCAAACAAACGTACATTCATACAGAAGTACATTTTTGTACACGTGCATTTGATTGCAAGTTACAATTAACTTGAGATACATAAGACATGTATTCTTTTTTTATGATTCTCCTCTTAATTGACTCGGTTGACAAGCTAACCTCAATCACAACAAATAAAGATTGTATAGTTTTGTCATCATTATCATCAGCACCGTCATCAACATTATTATAATCAAATTGATGAGGCAGATATTACTGGTGTCTCCTTTTTGCAGCTGAGAAAACATTCTCAAGTGATGTGCCCAAGGTCATGTAGCAAGTAAGAGGTGAGTATCTGAGCCTAAGTCTGGCTGATGTGAAAGTCCACATTTTACAATTTCCAGTGACCCTTGGGGTGGACAGACCACAGCTTGGACAGACCACAGCTTGGACCCTCAGATGTTAGGGTCAACCCTGCCCCTATCCACACCCAGCCCTGGGGTTTCTTACCTTAGGTCCTGGACGTCCGGGGTAACCTGGGAGACCCGGCACTCCAAGCTTCCCCTGCAGAGAGATTGTGGGACAAAGGTCAGAAATTGCAAAGTGGAGGTCGAAGGGGAAAGTTTTGTGTGGCCGGGGCCATAGTGGAAGCGGTAGAAGGGTGGGAGTCAGGGAAATGGGGTTCAGGTCGTTGTTCCTGCCTATCCTTGGGCAGGTCATTCAACCTCAGTTTTCTCATCTATAAAATGGGGGCGGAAGTGCCTACTGCTTGTGGTGCAGTTAAAATAAAAGCCACGTGCATGGAATCGCTCTGTGATGCTGAGCTGAGGGGTTCTAGGAGATGACAAGGGTGGTCGCAGCCTCCTGTGACCTCCTGAGGTCGAAGATAAAAGGTCAGGGGTCAGAGGCAAAGGTCTGGATCATTCACCTTCTCCCCAGCTGAGCCTGGGGGTCCCTCTTCGCCAACCAGCCCCTCCTGCCCCTTCAGCCCCTCGGGGCCATCCTCTCCCCGGGGACCCGAGGGTCCGGGTTGTCCCTGGAATAGAAAAGACAGTCCTCTGTCCTTCCTGCTGCTGCTAGCCCTGTCTTAGTCTCAGTTCGCCCCCTCCCTCCCTTCCCCGAGCCCCCCAGACCCACGCGACCCCTCACCTGGAGGCCACCTTACCCGATCGCCTTTGAGACCCGCATCACCCTTGAAGCCGGGGAAGCCATCCTCTCCCTGGGTGCGAGAGACAGAGGTCAGAAGTCAGGACCTCAGAGGACGGTCACAACCTGAGTCCCATTCTTGGGGCTCCCGTCACCAATAAACCCCTCACCTTCTCGCCTTTCTCCCCCTGGAGGCCCCGGTTGCCTGAGATGCCCTGGAAAATTAAAAAAAAAAAAGTTCTCAGGCTCCTTTCCTGCCTAAGAAGGACCCCAAACTCGGTCCCCTGCCCCCAAACAGCCAGGAGAGTCCAAGGAGGATGTGGGCGGAGCGGAGCGGGGCAGCCTCAGAGGAAATGAACTTTCCCGGGAGCTTCGTCCCTCCCCACTGGCAGCCTCCCAAGGTCATCTGTGTGGGGCTGTTTAGGGAAGGCCAGATTTCCAAGCGATCCCTTCCCATCTCCCGGAAACACTGTGTCCGCAGTTCCTCCTGGCAGGAGAAAGAGGACGAACATTCCAGGCCGGAGTCTCATTCTAAAGGCAGAGGAATGTTCCCCATTGTGCTGGCTACAAGGCGACTCTGTGCTTGGCAACAAGGCGACCTCTGTGCTTGGCTACAGCAGGACCGGCCGCCGCCACGCAAGCCTGGACGCGGCTCGCACGGAACTCTGAAAGCTGCTCTTGGCTACAGCGTAACTGAGCTCAGCGGTTACCGTGAAGCTGTATCTGGATACAACAGAACTGCGTGTTTGGGCAACGGCGCAGCTCTCTCCGGCCCCAGAGAAAAAAGTCACTTGACCGCAATGTAACTGAGCTTGGCAACGATCGTTCTTCAGCCTTGGCTACAACATAACTAGGCTCAACTACAATCTAGGCTTTAACTATGTAACTATGCCTGGCTACAGTGTAACAACTCTGAATTTGGACAGGACTCTGCAGCCAGCGACAATGTAGCTGCCTCTTTGATTGTGGTATGAGCTTGGCTAGAAGGCAGGAACACCGAGAGTTGGCTGTTGGCCACCACCAAACTCTGTTCTTAGACTACAGGTAAATGGTACCTGTACTTGGCTACAGCGTAACTGGACCCAGCTTGCACCTGGACGTGAACTCCAATATCCCTGCACTCGGGGGACATGGTACCTCTGTTTAGCCACACCCCAGGTCTTGGTTCATCCCAGCGATCATGAGCTTGCCAGAGCGTGTGGTCTTGGTCTTGGGTTATAACACAACCTTCCCCTTGGCTGCCATATGCTGACCGGTGAAACGTGTTCAGCCTCTAATGGGCTTAACGGTTCTCAATGACAAAGTGACCACTATGGTGTCGTGCTGTCCTTTGGCCATGCTGGATCAAAGTGACACCCACACTTCTATACATTGTCGCTCAGATCCAAACCCTACTCCCACTACATCGTGTCTGGCTGACTCACTCCTCTCTCCATGCATCTAGAAGTTTCTGATGGAGCTGGGTCCCCAAAGCCAATGCTGATGAATCATCCCTACCCACAGGCATCACCTACCTTCACACCCCGAGGTCCAGGATAGCCCGGAGGGCCTGCCGACCCTGCTGGACCCTGAGAGGAAGAGGACATCAGTACCATCCTGGCCTGCCCCACCGCGTCTCAACGTCATCTCTTTCTTAACTGGCCCCTGACTCCCGGCTCTGCCTAGCGACCTACATCCCCAGCCCGGCTTCCCTCCTGATCACTCACCTGGGCACCTTTCTCCCCCGTGGGGCCCTCATGGCCCGGGTGGCCCTAGAGAAGAAACATCCTAAGGTGTCAGAGACCAAAATTTTCCATCCAAATTCCCAAACCTTCCCCTTCTCCTCCCTCTTTTTCCCCGCTCCTGGTTCTCACCGGAGGGCCATCGGCTCCTGGGATGCCTGGAATTCCTGCGTTTCCAGGGGGACCCTGAAATAGCGGGGGAGACAGAGGGTCTCAGAACCCTGGAGCTCCACCAACAACAGCTCAGACATGCAGCTGCCTCAAGATTAGAGAAAAAGTGGACCCCACTGGCTAGGAAATCTATCCCAGCTCTGCCCAGACTTCTGTGTGGCCCTGGGCAAGCTCCCTTCCCTCTCTGAGCCTCAGAAATCCTCCGCTTCCAACAGGGTTAAGAAAAGGGATGGAAAAACAGTGTGAGAGACATGTTGGGGCAGGGGCTTCCCAGCCACACCTTTTTTTTTTCTTTGAGACAAGATGCTGTCACCCTGGGTAGAGTGCAGTGGCATCACCATAGCTCACTGCAACCTCAAACTCTTGGGCTGAAGCGATCCTCCTGCCTCAGCCTCCTTAGTAGCTGGGACTACAGGCATGCGCCGCCATGTCTGGCTAATTTTTCCACTTCTAGTAGAGACAGGGTCTTGCTCTTGCTCAGGCTGGTCTCAAACTCCTGACCTCAAGCAATCCCCCTCCTCGGCCTCCCACAGTGCTAGGATTACAGGTGTGAGCCACTGCGCCCCCCAGGGGTGGGCCTAGGCAGGCGTGTGGTAACCCCTTATGTCCTGCAAACAACCGACAGGTCCACAGGTGGACATTTTGGCCCAGCGAAGCCATTTGGATTCTTTCCTGGAACTTGGAGGTAAGAGATACAGGAACTCATCAGATGGCTTTGGGTGATGCGAGTACAGGGTCCTGAGAAGCTGGGACGTGAATAATGACAAAGCACGCAGGATTATGTCGAAATTGAAATTGGGAAGGGGGTGTGGTGAGGACAAACCGAGATACGTGCAGAAGGAAGTCTGTCCTCCAGGGAGACGGAAACAGATGTGCAGAGAGACAAAGAGGAGACTACGAGTCCCCCGGGGAAATGGCTTTTCTGGCCCATGCATCTGTCTTCTGTGACACGCTTCTGTGGGTTTCTCTGTGTCCTGACAATATCCCTTACACAGTGATCCAGCCTTGGTGGGTTTTGGTTTCTTGCAACCAACCCTTCCCCAACAATGACACTTTGTCACTCTGCGCTGGCTTAGGGAATGCTACAATTTGTCACTGTCCAGGGCTAACGAAAAGGGAAGATTTTGCTGGCGACAGAGTTGAAGGAAGGAGACGTGAGGAGGTGGCCGTACGTGCAGCCGTCACTCACCTTCTCCCCAGGAGTGCCAATGGGTCCCTGGGGGCCGGGGAGTCCCTGGGGACATAGAGAGGGGGTGGGAGGGTGGGCATAAGAAAGAAGCAGTGAGCATCAATTTGGGGTGGCTGAGAGGGGTCTAAGGTCTTGACCGACAAGCGCCTTCTCCCCACCCCCCGTTACAGGGAAGGATAGTTCAAACCTGGGACCCGTGGTTTCCCTGCTGTCCCGGAGGGCCTGGTTCTCCTGGAGGACCCTGGGGGGAAAGTGGGGGTTCAGTGAAGTTGGAAGGAGTCGTGGTGTTCAGGCATCGGGAGAGTCACGAGTGGACAGGGACAGGGACGATGACGGAGTCAGAGCTCAGAGGGCCAGGGGTCGGAGGGCGGGGCACCTACCACATTGCCTTTGGCGCCTGGAGCACCGTCACTTCCGACAACACCCTGGCGGGAGAGAGGACGTGAGACCGGAACAGGACACCTCGCGGAGAGGTGCAGGTGGAAACGCGAGCGGGCAGAGAAATCGGGCAGCAGAGATGGACAGGAGGGGCGGGGGAGGAAGACAGATCGGGGTGCTCACCGGGCGTCCCGGGGGGCCAGGAGAGCCTCTGGGGCCAATCAGTCCTCGGGGGCCCTGCGAGGGTGGAGGAGTGTGAGCCCAGCACCCCATCTCTGCAGGCCTGTGAGCTCGGGGGATCTTAGAGGCCTGGGTCCCTCCTCTGCACCCCACAAGGATCCCTGATACTCACCGGCTCCCCGGCCTGGCCAGTGGGCCCTGGAGGTCCCTCTGCGCCCTGTGGGAAAGCGTCATCACTTAGAAAGGGGGAGACACAACCCTCGGAGGACCATCTTCCCTCATCTGGGCAGCAGCCCCTTCCGGGGGACCTGAGAGTCCGCAGACAGAGTGCACGGGACGCCACGCGGGCCCCGGTGCCAGTGCTGCACCTGTGACCCCGAGTGTCCCCTCCTAACCCCTCCTGACCCCACAACGAGCCCCCAGCTCTGAAGCTGCCTTTTCAAACCCCAGTGGAGCCGCCTAACCTTCCTCTCTGACTCGCATGCAGGCTTCTCGCCTCCACACCATGCCCTGACTCTCTTCTGGACTTACCCTCTCCCCGTCTTCTCCGGGGGGACCAGGTTGCCCCACGTGGCCGAAATCACCCTGCAGCGGGAACAGAGGGGAATCAGGGTGGGACGGTGTAGACGGAGCCCAGCCCCTCCCCAGGAAAGGAGATGGGGCGAGAGGAGGGAGGATTTAGACACCGGCATCGAGGCTCCGGTACTGACGGAGGGAACGGGGGCGTGGACCTGGGGATCGGGGGGACATGACACACTCACCCTTTGGCCCTTCTCACCAGGCAGCCCTGGAAGGCCGTCAAAGCCCCGATCACCCTGTCCAAAGAGGCACCAGCTGAGCCTCGAACACTCAACCCTGACAACCCCTCCCCGGAGTCCCGTCCCCAACACCTACCTTAGGTCCTGTATCTCCCGGGAGGCCCCGAGCCCCATCTGCTCCAGAGCGGCCCTATGGGGAAAGCGAGCCCCAAGGTCAAGGACAAGCCTCCCCTGTAGCCCTCCCCGAAGTTGGAACCTCAATGTAATCAACACCGTCAAGACATTACTATTGGCCGAGCGCGATGGCTCACGCCTGTAATCCTAGCTCTCTGGGAGGCCAAGGCGGGCAGATTGTTTGAGCTCAGGAGTTCGAGACCAGCCTGAGCAAGAGCGAGACCCCGTCTCTACCAAAAAAATAGAAATTAATTGGATAGCTAAAAATATATAGAAAAAATTAGCCGGGCATGGTGGCGCGTGCCTGTGGTCCCAGCTACTCGGGAGGCTGAGGCAGGAGGATCGCATGAGCCCAGGAGTCTGAGGTTGCTGTGAGCTAGGCTGACACCACGACACTCACTCTAGCCAGGGCAACAGAGCAAGACTCTGTCTCAAAAAAAAAAAAAAAGATATTACTATTAAGGCCGTTTATCACGCACCTTCCTCATGCAGAAGCTTTTACTCAGCGCTTCTCTGTGCACCCATTTAGCCTTCCAGATACATCTCAGATCCACCCACTACTCTATCCCCAGGGTCCTCGCTCTGGTCCAAGCCACCATCATCCCCGAAATTAAGAACCGTGCAGTATGGCCTATTGCTCCTGGGCTACAAACCTGTACAGCATGTACCTGTACTGAATACCGTAGGCATTTGTAACATGAAAAGTATTTGTGTATCTAAACATGTCTAAATATAGAAAAGGTTGGCCAGGTGCAGTGGCTCACGCCTGTAGTCCTAGGACTCTGGGAGGCCGAGGATCGCTCGAGGTCAGGAGTTCGAGACCAGCCTGAGCAAGAGCGAAACCCCATTCTCTGCTAAAAACAGGAAAAATTAGCCGGGCATGGTGGTGCATGCCTGTAGTCCCAGCTTCTCGGGAAGCTGAGGCAGGAGGATCGCTTGAGCCCAGGAGTTTGAGGTTGCTGTGAGCTAGGCTGATGCCATGGCACTCTAGCCTGGGTGACAGAACAAGACTCTGTCTCAAATAAATAAATAAACATAGAAAAGACAGCCATGTGTGGTGATGTGTGCCTGTAGTCCCAGCTACTCAGGAGGCTGAGGCAAGAGGGTCACTTGAGCCTAGGAGTTCAAGACCAGTCTGGACAACATAGTGAGATCCCATCTCAAAACAAGCAGCCAAATAAATAAGCATAGAAAAGGTTCAGTAAAAATACAGCATTATAATCTTATGGGACCACCCCTGTGCATGTGGTTCGTCATTGAACAACATGTCATTATGTCGTGCAGGACTATATCTGGAATTGTCTGGTTTGTCGTTTCCTTCAACATGCCAGGCATCTCTTTTGCAGATACCATTCCTTCTTCTTGAAATGTTCTTCCCCACCCATTCACCTGGGGATACTTCGGATCTCAGGACAGGCATTGTCGCTGCTGGGGACAAGTCCTTCCTGACTCTGTGACCCGGCCAGATTCCTTTGCCATACACCCATGTGGCTGCCGTTCCCTGCCTCAGAGCTCTTGTCCCACTAATGACACCAAAAGACGCTGGGAGCACAGAGCCAGGGCTCGTGTTGGGCGCTGAGGGATGGATTAGAGGTTGTCTGGGGACCCAGGGGCCACTCACCATCTTGCCCACTTGGCCAGGGGGCCCATGAGGTCCCTGCAGGCCTCGGGGACCCTGGGGGACAAAAAAACAGAGAAGGAGGAAGGGAAAAAGCACAAAAAGGAGGAAGAACTTGCTTTAAATCGTCCTCTAGGAAAGGCAGTAACTGCAAGGGTTTTCCCAGCCCCTTCGACATGGGGGAGACCCATCCAATCCTGCTCCACCCCTGCCGGTCTCACCTGTGGCCCCATCTCCCCCGCCTCTCCTTTCGGACCTGGATGCCCAGGGAGACCCTTGGAGGAGGACGAGATGGAGGAACGCGGTCAGAGGGAGGTGTCCCTTCTCTGCTGACACGCACCCCTCCTCCATGCAGACCCCTTACTCACCACGGGGCCCGGGCGCCCAGTGAGCCCCACCGGGCCAGGGGGTCCTTTCATGGACAGCTGGAAAAAAACAGGAGAACAGAGCCTGGGGTCTCCCTCGGGAACCCCCACGGCCCCCGCATTACGCCCCAGCTCTGTCTCCCTCTCAGGGCCTTCCCGGGACACCTTCCCGGGACACTCACCTGAGCTTGCTGCAGCACGGCCTGGGCCTGGGCCTGCTGGAAGGACACCGGGGGTCCTTTGTGGGAGCTGCTTGCAAACTGGAACTGGGGGGCAGGCAGTGGTGAGGGGAGCCCCGAGGAGAGGCCCTTCCTGGGTCAGGACCCCACCCCAGGACCCGGCTGCGCCACTCCGTCTCCTTCTTACCGGCATCATGATCACAGTGCCTGGGGGGCCCCGGACCCCGTCAATGCCAGGGATTCCTGGGAGGCCGGCAGGGCCCTGAGAGAGGGCAGGAGGCAGAAAGGTGGAGAGAGACAGACAGAGACAGAGGACAAAAGGCAGAGGAGAGGCCCCCAGAGGCAGAAGGGGAGCCACAGAGACAGTTCACAGGTGGGGAGATCGATTGGCAGGAGTCAGGGCCAGCCTTGGGGCAGCGTCCCCAGTTCTAGCCCCTCAGACCCATGTTTAGTTAGACCTTCATCCTCCCAACCTGAAACCCCACTACCCCACCCCCCACAGAAGGACACATCCCAGGGGGAGTCTCTTACCCGTGGTCCAGGGTCCCCAGGGAAACCTGGGGGGCCAGGAGGGCCTGAGGGGCCGACCACCCCCTGTTGGGGACAGAAAGAGAAGTCACAGGAAGTGCAAAGTTGGAGCCAGGCTGACTTCTGTCTGATCCACCCCTGACTCGGACCCCCCCCACCGAGCCATTCCTGCTCCCCCAATGCTGTACGGACCTGCATCAAGCCCCAACTTTCCACCCCGACCCCCACTTTGACTCATTCTTTGAGCTCAAGTGCCCAGTGGCCTCAGGCAGTGGCATACACCGACTCCTCACAGCCTCCAGCGGGAAGGGAACGCAGGAAGAAGAGAATGCGGCCCTGACTCACTCGGGGTCCTGTGGCTCCTGGAGGTCCCTCGAACTGCTGTCCCTGGAGGGAGGAAAGAATGTGACCCCTAGTCCTACAAGGCCCCTCAACCCCCTCGCAGAGCAGACCCCTCACCTGTTCAATCACCGCGGGTTCTCCCTTCGCTCCCTTCTCTCCGGCGCCCTGGGGCAGAGGAGTGAGAGAAAAGAGACGTGACCTTGGACACAGACCCCTCGGCCACCCAACCTCACGTCCGTCCCCCACCCCCGACCCACGCACACACACAGGGTGCACTCCCAGATCTCCTTCTTTGAAGAAAAGACCAACATGGGTTGAGAAACTCAACCTCCCTCCATCCACTGGGCAATGTCAAGTCAAGGTCAAGGAGAAGGGCAGGAACTCCAGAGCCTGCTGCCGGGTCCTAAGCCTGGATCTTCCCCTTACTGATTGAGTGATGTTGGGAAACTTAGGCAACCCTTAAGGCCGGTTACCTGTAACTGCAAAGTTGGTGGGTGAATTTTGGCTGTGTCTATCCTATGTGAAGACGAATGAATGAAAGCAGTGGTTGGCACGCAGCAGGCACTCAGGGTAAGGTAGTTCCAGCTATTCACTTCCTCCCTCATGCAACACCAAGGCTAGAATCTGAGCTCCCTTTTCTGTCTGCGTTTTTTTTTTCCGAGATGGGGTCTTGTTCTGTTGCCCAGGCTGGAGTGCAGTGGTGTGATCATAGCTCACTGCAACTTCCAACTCCTGGGCTCAAGTGATCCTCCGACCTCAGCCTCCCGAGTAGCTGGGACTATAGGCGTGCACCACTGTGCCTTGCTAATTTTTAAATTTTTTTGTAGAGAGAGACAGAGGTCTTGATATGTTACCTAGGCTGCTCGCAAATTCCTGGGCTCAAGCGATCCTCCTGCCTCAGTCTCCCCAGTAGCTGGGATTATAGGCACGTGCCACCGTGCCCAGCTCTGTTTTCCTAGGCAAATTCTTTTCCTAGGCAATTTCATCCAATCCTTTGGTTAAAGATACCATCTCTCTGCTGATAAGTCTCAAGCCTGTCTCCATCCTAGACCATCTCTCCTGAACACCAGAATCTTCTAAGCAATCACCCACTTGACATCTTGATGTGGATGCCAAACAGGTGTTGCCA
>CAUYSK010112214.1:0-54359 GCA_963575035.1 Avahi laniger
GTGGTGCATGCCTGTAGTCCCAGCTACTCGGGAGGCTGAGGCAGGAGGATTGCTTGAGCCCAGGAGTTTGAGGTTGCTGTGAGCTAGGATGACGCCATGGCTCTCTCGCCCGGGCAACACAGTGAGACTCTGTCTCAAAAAAAAAAAAAAAAAGAAGCAGTATATGACTGGCATCCCAGGAGGTCCCCCTCTGCCCTTTTCCAGTCACTGTCACCCTCCAAGGGTAACCATGATCCTGATTTCTTTTCTTTTTTTTTAGACAGAGTCTTGCTTTGTTACTCAGGCTAGAGTGCTATGGCATCAGCCTAGCTCACAGCAACCTCAAACTCCTGAGCTCAAGCAATCCTCCTGCCTCAGCTTTCCGAGTAGCTGGGACTGCAGGCGCATGCCACCACGCCCACCTAATTTTTTTCTATTTTTAGTTGCCCGGCTAATTTTTTTTCTATTTTTAGTAGAGATGGGGTCTCACTCTTGCTCAGGCTGGTCTCAAACTCCTGACTTCAAACAATCTGCCCACCTCGGCCTCCCAAAGTGCTAGGATTACAGGCGTGAGCCACCACGCCCGGCCAATGATCCTGATTTTTAACACCATAGGTTACTTTTGCCTGTTTTTGAACATTTCGTGCTGTGTCTGGTTTCTCCACGGTACAGATTGTTTAGGAGATTGATTCATATTGTTGTGTATGGCTGAGGAGTATTCATTCTCATTGCTGTATAGAATTTCATTATATGAATTCATGCTACTTTTTCTTTAATCCATTCTACTATTGGGGTGTTTGGGTAGTTGCAGAGTTTGGCTATCATGAGGATTGTTGCAGTGAACATTCTTGTACGTGTCTTTTGGTGCACATCATCTCATGCACATTTCTTTTGGGTAGATGCCTGGGAGCGGGATTGCTGGGTGTGCATATGTTCAGCTTTGGTAGTTGTTGCCAAACAGTTGTCCAAAGTGGTCGTATGAGATTTCTAGTTGTTTTACTTTTTTGCCAACACTTGCTGTGTTTTTATTTTTTTCATTTTAGCCATTCTGGTGCGTGTGTAGTGGTAGCATATTGTGGTTTTAATTTGCATTTCCCTGCTGACTAATGGATATATAACATATGAAAGCACCTTTTCATGTGTTTATTGGCTGTTTGAACAGCCCCTTTTAGAAAATGTCTACTTAAATCTTACACTTAAATCTTATGTCCACATTTGTATTTAGTTGTCTGACCTTTTAAAAACTTACCGACTTAGAAGAATTCTTTATATATTTTGGTTATAAGTCCTTTGTCAGATGAACATATTATAAATATCCTCTGCTCTGAAAATTACCTTTTCATTCTTTCAATGATATCTTTAGATGAAGAAGAATTTTTAATTTTTTTTTTTTTTTTTTTTTGAGACAGAGTCTTGCTCTGTTGCCTGGGCTAGAGTGCCATTTAATTTTGATATAATGCAGTTTATCAGATAAGTTGCTCTTGTATAATTAGCCCCTTTGTCTTAAGAAATCTTCGTCTACTCTGTAGTTATGAAAATGTTCTTCCATTTTTTTATCCAAAACTTTTACACTTAGAACTGCAGTCCATCTGGAATTGAATTTTGTGTTTGATGGGAGACATGGGTACAGATCGATTTTTTTCCCCCCATTTGCACGTCCAGTGGGCCCAGCGATGTTTATTGGGAAAAGACTATCTTTGCTAACCGCTGCATTGCCTTTGTCATAAAGCACCTGATCTTACACATGTTGGGTCTGTTCCTGGATTCTCTTCTGTTCCTTTGGTCAGCATTTGCACCCTTGCACCAAGACCAGGCTGTCTTAAGTGCTATTGCGTTATCATAAATCTTGATGTCTGATAGTGTAAGTCCTCTAGTTCTGTTCTTCAGGAATGCCCTGGCTATTCTTAGCCCTTAGCAGCCCCATATGAATTTTAGAATGAGTTTGTCAATTTTCACAAAAAAAAAACCTACTGGAATTTTCACTGGGATTATGTTGAATCTATAGGTTAATATAGGGAGGACAAATCCTTTAATAATATTGATCTTCCAGTCCATGAGTATGACATACTTTTCTTTTCTCTTAATTTTTTTATTATGAAAATTTTCAAACATAGAAAAATGGGAAGAATTACATTGAATTCCTATACATTCACCATCTCAATTTGATGGATGTTAATAGTGTATCTTATTTGTGTCATACATATATATTCTTTTATTCTTATTAAACCATTTCATAGTAAATTATAGACATCATAGATAGACATAGACACTTTACCCATAAATATTTCAATAGGTAACTTCAAAATCTAAGGACAGTCTCCTATATAACCACAATTCCATTATCATATCTAGGAAAATTAGTTATTCTCTAATTTTTTATTATTTGAAAAAAAACTTCTTTTTTTTTCTTGGAGACAGAGTCTCATTCTGTTGCCCAGGCTGGAGTTCAGTGGTGGAACCACAGCTCACTGCAGCCTCAAACTCCTGGGCTCAAGCAATCTTCCTGTCTCAGCCCCGTAAGCAGTTAGGATTATGGGTACATGCCATCACACTCAGCTAATTTTTTTTTTTTTAGACAGAGTCTTGCTCTGTCACCTGGGGCTAGGGTGCTGTGGTGTCAGCCTAGCTCACAGCAACCTCAAAGTCCTGAGCTGAAGTGATCTTCCTGCCTCAGCCTCCCAAATAGCTAGGACTACAGGCGAGTGCCACCACACCTGTCTAATTTTTCCTATTTTTGGTAGAGGTGGGGTCTTACTCTTGCTCAGGCTGGTCTTGAATTACTCTGCTCAAGTGATCCTCCCACCTCGGCCTCCCAGAGTACTAGGATTACAGGTGTGAGCCACTTCACTCACCCCTTAATTTTTAACCTGTAGTCAAATTTCTCTAATTGCCCCCAGATATCTTTTGTTGCTGTGTTTTATTTTAAAAACGAAGATCCATTCAAGGGTCATGTATTGCATTTGTCTCCTAAATCTCTTTTAATTTAGTACCATATCCCTTCTCTTCTTAGAAGTGACACTGATTTTTGTTAGAGATCAGGCCAGTGGCCTTGCAGATTTCCCACATTCAGATCTGACCATTTCCTCATAGTGTTATTTACTTTGTTCCTCCATCTCCTGATCCTCCTGTAAACAGGAACCTAGATCTAGGCTTGATTAGATGCAGCTAAACCTCACTAAGCCTTCCTGGGGTCTCCTCTGATGGCCTTTCTTAGAGTCGTGAAAGGCCAGCAGTTGTGTGAGCAGGTAACGTAAAGTTTTAGCACAGTGCCTGGCACGGAGGAAGTCGCAGTACGTGGTAGCAGCTCCCAGTATTTGTCCCTGCCTTAGGCTAGACATTTTACCCCGTTTGTTTCTGGGAATCAGTTTTCCTGAGGTTTCCCCTATCCTGGCCAAGCAGCACTAGCTGCCTCCACTGGGGCTTCTGGCCCTGGGCTCCCCTGGGTTGCCCTGGGCATTCCCCATCTTTCTCTCCTCCCATCTGCAGACAACACTGGCAGTTCCACATACCGGCCACCCCCTCGGACTCGGGAGGTGATGATCAACGGGCAGATGGTGAAGCTGAAGTACTGCTTCACCTGCAAGATGTTTCGGCCACCCCGGACCTCCCACTGCAGTGTCTGTGACAACTGTGTGGGTGAGTAGGAGGCAGCCAGCAGGGATGTGGGGATTCCTGAGAGATACCGAGTCCTGGGGACAGGGTCACACGTTGGGGTGGGGTGGGCAGTGTCTTAAATATCCAGGGCTGGGCAGGAAATCTGGTTTGCCCAGATTCGCCCTTACTGAGGAGGGTCCCAGTGCAGGGACTGAGTGTGACCTGTGGTGCTTTGGCTTCAGCCCAGGATTGGTAGACTTGTTCTCCCCAGCTCTGAAGTACGGGGCAGACACAGAGAAGCTCGAACCCTTCTCCCATGCTTCAGCTTGGTCCTCAGTAGGTCCAAGTTCCCAGGAACCAGAGACTAGAACAGTAGCATTCCAAATGTGCTTGGGCCAGAAAGAATGATTTACTATCCAGTGACCCAGGACCAGCAATACTGGAAGACTTTGATCTGATTCCCAGGGTTTGAGAGGGACAGCATCTGGGAACAGAGGAATTTAAGCTGGTGAGGTACAGAGGAGGTAACAAGGACTAGAAGCTTAGGCTCCTGACCCACAACTGTGGTGGTGGTTTTGTGCCCTCTTCCTGCTCTCCAGAGGCCACGAAGCTCTGATGGGGACCACGGGTGCTCCCCTGGGAGGGTGTTGTAAGGGAAACACTGTGTGAGAAGACCCAGGTGAGCTGAGCCACAGTGACTGTGCACAGTTCCCAGGGCAGTGAGCTCATTGTGCCAGCTCAGCACTCCCTGAGCAAGAGAACAGTGGGGAACACCCCATGACGGCAGGCAGGGAAGTGGGTGACTCAATGGGCATTATTCATTTCTGAGGATCTGCCCCACCCACCCCCTGCAAAGGGCGCTAACCTTGGCATGAGGCCTGCATCGGTCTTGTGACCCACATTCCCACAAGGGCTTTCCTCACCAATCTGGGTGTGGCCTCACCTCTAGGGCCACAGTGTGGATGTGAACCCAGCCCTCCGACCTGGCCTCTGATGCCAGCTGTGAGTAACATAGCGGCCCAGCCCCTCCCTGGGCCGCTAGTCCAAGAGCAAGGGACAGGGGTCATTGGCTGTTGGCGTGTGGCTGGGGTAGTAGGTCAGAAAGCAAGTACTTTTTGTGGGCCTTTGTACCAGGCGCTGCCCTGAGTCCTGGGGATTCAGCATAGTGTGAGGCCAACACAGGCCCCCCTCACGGAGCTCTCAGTCAAGCGGGGTGATTGGCTATTTACGTAATTATAAATAAGTACGTAAATACATATGGGCGAACTACAACAAAAGAGAAGGGATGACTTTCTTAAGGAAGTGGCTTCACAGCTGAGACATGGAGGAGGAGTTATTATTGACCAGGTAGAGAGACAGAGAAGAGTGTGTCAGGTGGTGGGAACTGGTGCGCAGAAGACTAGAAGCAGGGTGTGTCTCAGGGCCCGGGAGCCAGCTGGTGCAGAGAGAGGGGAGGGCAGGTAGGGAAGGCCCAGCTGTGGGGCGAGGCCTCTGAACACCTGTGCCAATTGCCGGCCAGACCCTCACTAACCCATGCCCCTTGCCCTTTTCCAGAACGGTTTGACCATCACTGCCCCTGGGTGGGCAACTGTGTGGGGAGACGGAACTACCGCTTCTTCTATGCGTTTATTCTCTCCCTGTCATTTCTGACAGCCTTCATCTTTGCCTGTGTGGTCACCCACCTGACGCTGCGTGAGTTGGGGGTCAGGGCAGGGGGAATGGGAGGGGATTGCCAGCAAGCTCGGCCTGGTCAAGGCGGGTAGTCACTGTCCCTCTGAGCTGTGTCCTCTCCTGTTTCTTCTTCCCCAGGCTCTCAGGGAAGCAACTTCCTCTCCACTCTGAAGGAGACACCAGCAAGATATCCTTTATCAGCTAGTGGACACCCCCATGGGAACCAAGGCCCCTTCACTGGGTCAGGCCCCCACACCTTATCCTATAAACAGAAGGGAATGATATACACCCCACATTCATCTTCTAGAATCCAGTGTACCAGCTGCTTCTGTTCACACCTAGGCTAGAGCTTATCCTAAATGGGGCATTGTGGGGCTGGGGTGGCCGAGAACCCTCAAGAGGCACAGCTCCTGTCCTCAGGGGTCTGGAAGAGAGCGTGTCCTTTAAGATGCCAAGCTCTCGGGACCATGTCATGCCCGAGGCTCTTTATGCTTGGAATCCTCAGTCCCCTTGGCCATCCATCATCCTGATGTTGTCTTGCTCTTGAGTGGGACACCTGACCCCTCCTTGGGGCCCTGGAGGTGATCCTACTGAGAAGTGGTGGGTGGACCACAGGAAGATTCCAAAACTCACCAGCTCTCGGGGAAAACAGCTCCACAGAAGGATACATGAGAAGGGCCAAGTGTGCCTGGGAGGCTCCCCACCCACCACCCTGTGTGGGTCCTTGACTGCCCTCACCGTGCTGGAGCTGGTGATCTGCTTCTTCTCCATCTGGTCCATCCTGGGCCTCTCAGGGTTTCACACTTACCTCGTCGCCTCCAACCTGACGACTAATGAAGACGTGAGTAAGGCGGGAGCAGCCCCACATTCCTGGGCAGCAGCCTCAGAAGGAGATGGGGCTGAGGGATCTTGGGGCAGCCAAGTGCATTCCTGATTCTCGGACTGCTGGGGAAACATGGGTGGAGGCGTGAGACAGCCAGACACCTCCCAGTGCTCAAGACTTGGCCCTGGGAGACCTGATGCAGGCTTCCGAGTTCCCCACGTGTTTTGGTCCCTTGATGCAGGCTCCCAAGGCCCCAAGTTGCTTTTCCTCACAGCCCCACAGGAGGCAGTACTCACACCATGACACACGTTGTTTGGCCAGCACATTACTGCTTACAGAATCTTCCCCTTCCCATCATCTCCTTGGGTCCCTTTGCCAAGCCTGAGGCAGAAGGTATAGGGATGCTTTTTCTCCATCTGATGGCCAAGAAACATGCCCCAGGGTCACACAGCTGGGCAGGAGCAGAGCCAGGGTTGGTGCCGAATTGTGGGCACGGTCTCCCTGTTCCATGCAGCAGAGCCATGACTGTTCTCGGGCTCCCTGAGGCATGCTTATTTGGTGGGGGGAATCCAGGACAGGAGAGTGGGATTCCATCAACCCTCCCTACCTACTGCCTTGCAGACCACCCCCAGCAAGTATTGTTTGAGCACCCACTGTGTGCCCAGCCCTGGGCCAGACTGACCTCTCCTCCCCATTCTCCAAATAATAAAAAAGCAAAGAAGAGCATCTGTTTTGGGGCCTGCCATCTGATACTTATCAGGGACACATCATCCAACAGGAAATACATTTGCTCACCTCAGCTTATCATTCAGGGGAACACATGACAGGGTATGATGTGCTAGGTGATTGGTAAGAGCAGAAATGACATCAGCCAGCATCCCTGAAGTGGTTTCCTGGGTGCTGATTCTGCAGGTTATTGCCAGGGGTTAAGCAAAAAGGGGTGCTGTGACCAAATAAGTATAGAAAACTAGGTTAAAGTTACAAGGTAGTCCTTATTGCAAAACTCCTCAGTGCCTTCAGTAGCTGACTTCTCAGAGCTATAGAATCTGGCAAGATTTTCTCTAATGCTCCAACAATGCCACCTGAGAATTAGTATCATTGTCCCTATTTTCAGAGGAGGACTGATACTCAGAGAAGTGGTGATCGTGTCCAGGGTCATACAGTTAGTGAGTGGCAGGGCCAGGGCTCACACCCAGGTCAGCCTGAGCCCTGTGCCCTTGTGCAACCCTCCCTTCGAGGTGGCTGGCCAGAGCAGGGAGGCTTCACCCAAAAAGTTTTCTCTAGAGGCTTCTCTTTGGCTCTGCTCTGTCTTCCATCCTAGTTGGGGCCTACTAATCTCTATGAAGGGCCCCCCCACCCTTGTTGAATGGCCCATATTAAAGAGGTTTCAGAATTGGCCAGCTTTCTCCAGCCTCTAGACCTGCCTCCTAGAAAAGAAAAGCAAAAGGAGGTCCTTGACCCAGGCCTCCTTCCTCCTTGCAGATCAAAGGTTCGTGGTCCAGCAAGAGGGGTGGTGAGTCCTCTGTCAACCCCTACAGCCATAAAAGTATTATCACCAACTGCTGTGCTGTGCTTTGTGGCCCCCTACCTCCCAGGTAAGTGATCAGATCTCTCCCCATACCACAGATGCCCTCTGTCCACCACCCACTGCCGAATGCGCTCAGGGCATTTGTCATGTAAAGGAATTCTGTGGAAAGCTGTAATGTTTAATCATGTGCACGTTGTAGAAAAAAAATAGGTATAAAATATTTTTAAAAACAGAGCATTAGATATTACATGTAATCCTATTCCCCAGGGATAATTTAAGTGACCATTTTGGCCATACTTGAGTGATGCTGCCCTTCTGGCTGCCCACTGCTGGGACCAGGTGGGCCCTCCATCCTCTCCTGGCAGCAGGGAAGCCTGTTGTCACAGTCCTGCAGGGAACTCCCTGTCCATCCTGACACTAGGGGGCGCCAGAGCTCCAGAACAGGAATTAAATTGCTGTGGACACTGCTGGAGAAGACTTCCCCACAGTTGTGTCCCCTGCCCCACCTAGTATTCCTGTCACCCATCCTGCCTGGAGGAGGGAAGGGAAAGTAGGAATCTCACTATTTCCAAATGCCTATTCATCCTTGCTTTCCTCCTCCCCTGCAACCTGGCTTCTTAGCAGCCAGCCAGACAGGTGGGCCAGTTTGAATTAACAGTGAATAAATTCTGTGGCCAATAGCCAGGTGGCCGGAGGGCACAGAGAGGCCTTCCAGAAGGGAGGAGTCTGAAGCCCCGAAAAGAGAGCAGCTCTCCTTTCCTCAGCCTTTCTTGGACTGGGTCTTTCCTTGGCTAGGAGATGGACTTTGCCATCCAGCCCCTGGCCTGGAGCTTTGGCATTGAGCAGAACCTTCACGTGTGTCCCTGTTGTGTTTTGGAAGCCTGATTGACCGGAGGGGATTTGTGCAGTCCGATGCTGTGTTGCCCTCGCCCATCAGAAGTGACGATCCAGCCTGCAGAGCCAAGCCCGATGCCAGCATGGTAGGAGGCCACCCCTGACCAGGACTCAGTACTTGCCACCTCCTGGCCTGTCTGCCCCTCTGCGCTCACCTGCCGTCTTCCACACCTGCGGGGACTCTCCCCATTCCATCTGAGGGAAGCAGGGCTGCCAAAGACTCAAGTCTTTTCGTATTTATTTCCCACCCTGCGTGGCTTTCCCCGAACTGTTTTGTGGCTGTGCCCTCTGCTCCCCAAACCTGGGTTCCTGCAGCCTTGGGCCCTGGGTGCCCCCAGCTGATCAGTGGCAGAATGGACAGGAGAGGCCAGAGCCTCTGGAGGCCAGCAAGGGGACCGTGCCAAGTTTCTGCCTGAGCCAGGGCGAGCCCTGTGTGAGTGGAGATGTGAACTGAGTGTGAGGCCTCCAAGTTGGGGGAACTGCTTGGGCCTTGCTGAGCCAGAGTCCTCAGGGCAAAGCAGGACTAATGAGCTGTCAGCTCTGGACAGGGCTGTGGGGGAGGAAGCCTCCATTGGCTGCTTTGGCTTGTGGGCTCCTTCATTCTCTTTGTGATGATCATTGTTCTTTCTTCCGTGGGGTTTTTATTTTTTCTTTTTTTTTTTTTTGTATGGAGTTGGCCAATAGGATAGAGCTGGGGTTCCAGTAGAGAGGGCAGGGTTAGCGGTGGGTGGGGAAGCCTGTATCAGAGGAAATTGAATCAGCCAGCCAGGCACCCAAAACCTAGCTCCTGTACGATTCCTGGGCAGCACAGCAGGAAGTGGGGGCCTCATCCTCTCCCTGCCCGTGGAGGGTTCTCCAAGGGATCCCAGCATGCCCCCACCTCTCTCCCAGGATAGGCCTGGGGATGGGCAGGCTATGCTCATGCTGGCAATACTTGAAACGGGTTTATTAATGCTGGGTATTTTGCACAATTTTATAGACCTCTTTTCTACATAACCTTTTTTAAATGGAAGAAGACAAAATCGGCCACATCGCTATCTGTGTAGTGCCAGGTGAAGGGTTATCAGAAAGCTGGTTAGTTTTATTAGGTTTATTACAAAAGACCTTCTGGCTGTGAATGTGTGTGTGTATGCGTGTTCACGTGTGCCCCTGTACAAATGTGGCTGGCTCCCACATCCCCTGGGCTGCCTTCCCTCATCCACCCTTGGGTGTCAGGAACAGCCTGAGCCATGGGGTAGGAGTATCTGCATCCGTCACAAGAGGCCCCTGGGCTCGTGCTGGGGCCTAGCCCCACCCTCTTATCTTCTCTTCCTCCATGGACTTCAGACAACCTGTGGCTGGAGACTCTCCCACCCAACTCCCCTACCCCACCTCTGCCACCCAGCCCCCAGGTTAGGCTTCTAGCTGGGACCTGCCCAGACAGGCTGAGGCTGGGCATGGTGGGTGGGGTGATGGCTGTGGGGAGCAGCTGGCATCCTATAAGCCACACCCCCTTCTCTGAGCTCTGACTATGGGACCCAGTGCCAGAGATGACTGAGGATAAGGTGTTTCTACCAATTGGGGGCCTCCATCCAGAGAAGAGGAGGGAAGAGCAGGGGCAAGTGAAGGTTGGCCTCAGTCTCGGCCAGAAACTCAGAGGATGCCCTTCCTCTGCTAGAAGCTATAGTTTCTCATCAAAGTAGAGAATTGTCCATCTCTCCCCTCCTTGGCCCTTCAACTGGGCTGAAGCCCTTGGAAAATGACATAGGAAGTCCCTGGACCTTGCCCTTCCTCGCTCCAAAGGCTAGTGGTCACGGGTGGAGCTGGGAATAGCAGCCACAGAGGGTCCCCTCTGGGAGAAACGGCTTTGCCCCAGCCTCAGGGCCCTGGGCCATCGCTACAGTGGCCATGCGAGATGGGAAGGCAGCTGGCTAGAGGAGGGGGCTCCCACCTGCGTTTTATTTAAGCCAGTATTCTTTGTTCCTGCTTGTAATAAAACTTTTGTTTTTAAGAGTTGATTTGCTTTGGTTTGGTTTTTGTTCGCTTTTCCTTTGCTGAGGCCCCAGCTGGCAGTCCTCTGTTCTTTCAGACAAACCTGGATCTTCCCTGGGGATACAGAGAAGGCAGGCAGCCCGTTGATCTGGCTAAAGCTCCCCTCTCCTGGTTGGAGCTCTGTCTGCTGGAGGCAGAGCAGAGGGGGCTGTGGCTGAGCCCCCATGGGCACATGGGAAGAAGCCATCCTGTCTTGTTCCCTCCACCTCCTCCTGCCTCAGGGGCTGGGAGACTCCCAAGTTCTTCTGCCTTTTCCACTGTGATTCCCAGTGATGGGTCAGCTAAGAAAATGTTTGAGACAGTAGATTCGAGTTTGAGAGCCAAAGCCCTCCTGGCCACCACCTCCTGCCTGGGCAGCAGAGCCAGGCCAGGCAGCTGATAACACTGGCCCACTTCTCTGGTATCTCCCCCAGGAGGACACCTGTCAGGATTTTGCCATCTCCTGCACAGCCTGAGGGGAGCTAACAGGCCTCTTTGCAGAGGGTTAGCTGGTAAGACCGTATCTCCCCTGTTGGCCAGCACTGCCCGCTGCTCTCACACACCATCTCATCCTCATCGCATGCCTCGCCAGCCCCACAGAGCCCATCCATCCATCTGGTGTGTGCTGTGGTGTGTGTGCTGGCGGTGGTAGGGTCCCCAGGACTCCCCTCTAAGCAGGATGGGGGTGTGGGACAGGGCCAAGAGCCCAGCCCCGCCTGGACTGAGGAGGTAGCTTTGCACCGAGCAGCTCTCCAGCTGGAAAAGGAGGTGAAGGGTGAGGCTGGGGAGAGGAGGGTGTACCTGCTCTGAGGCGCTCGGGCCTGTCCTGGTGGTGTGCAGGGGCCCTCAGGCACTAACACTCTTGCATCCCGGCTTTCTGTCCCTGCTTTCTCTCACCTGCCCGTTTTCTCTCCTGCTTCATTGCCTGCTGCCGAGCCTTGGCCTTTCTCTGTGGGAGAGGCACGTGCTGTGGCAGCATCTGTCCCCAACACCAGGGCCCCTGCAGACTACCTCTCTCCTCCCAATCCTGTTAACCCTCTCTCTTCTCCTCCTCTGCTGTCCTGCCGGGGATCTCCAGTGTGTGCAGGGGCTTAAGGACCTCCTGAGGACCGCTGCTCTCTGCCTCTCCAGGAGCGGCCTGGGGGGAGCCAGGCACCCGGCACCTCCACCTGCCTAACCTGTGGCCCGTCTGCCACCGTCTGTGCCTACATGGTCTGCCCCTCAGCCTGCCCTACGTGTGTGTTCCTAGGGCCCCTGCAGGGGCTGGCCTCTGCCCTTACCCCCTCCATGCTGGCCAGAGTGTAGAAAGCCATAGTGCAGTCGGCACAATAATGTCATACTATGCTGAAACGCCCCCCCACCTTCCTTTTCCTTCCCCAGATTTGTGAGGTGTCAAGACTCTTTAGGAATCTTGCCCCACAGCCTGTCCCCCACAAAAAAGAAAAATGAAAAAAAAAAAAACAAAACCAGGCATAGCCATAGTCAAGCTGAGCAGGTTTCTTCAGGAGCCGTCTGGGGTGTTGATGGTGGATGACGCTGCTGAACAAGTTTGGTGACTGTTCTAAGCACAACTGGCTTGACACTGTTCCCACGGCCATCCACTCCCACCCCCAACCCGGAGCAGGTAGGATGCTAGAAGGGTGCTTGTGTCCTGTGCTCCGGGCACGGAGGGACTGAACTAGCTGCACGGCCCGGCGTTCTTCAGGGGAACTAAAGGAAATGGGCCGGGCCAAGAAAAATCTGCTAAGCCTAGGGCTGGGGGCTGCTTGTCTGCTATCTTGTACCTTTTTTAACCAAAATAAAGATTCCCTTCTTCTTGCCATACCCTTGGCTGTCTGGTGCCACCTTTACTTTGGGGTCTGGGGGCGGGGCCTGCAGTGGTTGGGCAGAAGAACATACTACCCTCATTTCCAGCTCTGCTTCAGCCCGTCAGTGCTGCAGTGGAGAGTTAAAAGAGGCACAGTGAAGCCAGAAGGTACATGGGAAGAGTGGCCTGTGTCCTTCTCTCTCTGCCCCTCCAAAACTCCTTATCTCAATTTCAGAGACCTCCGAGCCTTAGCTGACCTCTGAACCTTTCAGAGGTCCCAGCCCAGGCCGAGACAGCGGGTTTAACACCAGTCTGGGACTGTCACACCCCTGAACCGAGCCCAGCCCAGGCTAACAATCCCACAGAACCTTCCCTCTCCCCAGCTGCCGCCCCACATTGAGACACACACAGGCCCACATACTGTCCTATGTGCTAAAGAATAGTTACCGTTAACATTCAGCAAGGGCTTGCCAAGCACCAGGTCCGTTTTCTCATCTTAACCTATGAGGAAAGTGATGTCAGCCTTTTTACGGATGCGGGAACTGACGCTCAGGGAAGGTACAGGAGCTGCCCAAGTTCACCCCACCGGTAAAGCAGCAAATCCAGGTTTGGAACCTGATTTCTGCCCCAACCTCTGACCCATAGGCATTACCCAAAGAATGAATACAGCTGTGGGAGGACAGGCTCTCAGAAATCCTAAAATTAGAGAATGTCATAGCTAGTAGAGGGCTTAGAGTTTATTTGGGCCAGCATCCTAGTTTTACTGATGGGGAAATTGAAGCCCAGAGGCAGGAAGGAACCTGCCCAAGGCCTTATAACAGAACTGGGATGCAGTCCCACACCCTGACCTCATTCCATTCTCTTTTCATACATTCCACACTGTCTCCTAGACCGGACTGGTTTGGGAGATGTGGGATACTCTAAACAGCAGTGCCTTCAGGAGAAAAGGACTCAGAGCAGCTGAATCACTTAAAAGTAATCTAATATCCCTTCCCAACGGCAACTGTTTAATAGTAGAGGGAGCTCTTAGCTAGGTGACTAGATTCCTGTTCATAACTAACCAGGGGAAGAAGGTGCTTGAGCTTCCTCTAGTCACCTGTTTAATTTGATCATTCCAAGACTGAAAAATTTCTTAGGTTCTTTCTGCAATCTAACCAGAGTCCCTCCTGCTGCTATCAGAGCCCTGTCCTCTGTTCTCAATGGAGGTAGATAGCAACTGGTTGCTGCCTTCTCTCTGTCACAACCCTTCAAAGCCTGTTATTACCAGCTAAGAAGGACTGGTTGACTATAGGCCCAGAGGCCTTTAGCTACTGGTAGGATGGATGCTCTACTGAGGTGGAGGGGTTGGCAGAAAGGATTAGGAGAGCCCCTTTGGGCTGCAGCCCCAGCTCTTGTTCTGCTGACTCAGGCAGCTGACTGTGGAGCTCTGCGCCCTGCCAGGGCCTGCTGCTTCCTGCCCGCCTGGGCTCTTGGACTTGGGAAATGGAGGCCTGGAGGCAAAGGGAGGTACCTGAGACAGGAACTGAGTCAGGACCAACAGGCCAGAGTGGGCAGGAGGTGTCAGGCATCCTGGCTCCCAGATACACGCCTGAGCTTCAGCCGGGGAGGAGCTGGAGTGAAGGGGCTTCCTTGCCCTTGCTTGGGGCTGTGCTGAGGGTGTGGAGCTTGTGGTGTGAACCACTACCACATCCCCTGGCCTAAACGGCAGGAAAAGAACACTGCCTCCCTAGATTCAGAAGAAACTCCAAAGTTCCTGGGCCTGCCAGGCCCTGCCTTCCAGGTTCCCGATGTCTTGGGATCTCCAGATTTCCCCCAGGACGTGGGGAAGCCCAGGATGGATGACTAGTGTCAAAGAAGGCCCTTCAGGGCCCAGGGCCTGCTGAGGCCAGAGGAATGTTCTAGTTGGAAAGGGAGGGGGCAGTGCTGAGCACATCTGGCCAGTCATCTGTCTGGAGAGGGAAGGCTGTGGGGACACTGTACTGCTTTCTCTCCCCCATGGACACCAGGCTGGGCGAGGTCTGGTCTACAGCTAAGGCCTAGCTTGGAGCCATTCTTCATTTCCCAGAGCCCAGCTCTGTGTTAGTGCTGTGTGTGTGTGTGTGTATGTTATAATAATAAAGTTGATGGGATATTTTTTCACGTAACAATAGTTACTATCCACTCTCCCATGCTTTCCATTAGTTCATTTAATTCTCACAACAAGCCCCATTTTACAGCTACAGGAACTGAAACTCAGAGTAACCTTTTGGCCAAGGGCACAACAGCTGGTAAGAATTAAACTCAGTCTGATTGCAAAGATATGAGGCTATTCTGTCTCTCATAGGAAAACAGTGCATATTCCCCATTCATAGCTTGGAAAGAATAGGAAAATCAAAAGGAAGCAAAATCGCTTGGAGTCTCACTACCTAAAGGTACATTCTGTGAGTTAGTATTTTAGTGTAGTTCCTTTCCATCGTTTTCTGTGTTAGTGCTCCAATTTGAACAAAGCCTTTGGGATATCAAGCCCCAAATCCCTTCTGCTTCCTTAGAAACTCTGTAGCATTAGCCCAGACACGTCCCTACTCTTCCTTGTGGAAAAGGGGAGGATCTTATCTTTGGTCCTTAGAGTTCTGGCCAGAGCCTCCCTCCAGAAGGCCAAAGTGAGTGTTTAGACATTCAGTGGAACTGGGGCGGGGGGGGGGGACACAGGCCTGTGACATGATCCTGGCTCAAGGATTAGGTTGGCTGAATTCCAGCAAAGGGAGCCCTACCCTGAGCCCCAACTAAGCTTGTGCTAAGGGCGGGGCAGATAGCAGGAACCCACCCTTACAGGTTCAGTGCCAGCACCCTTAGGTGAAACTCTTGATGAAACTTGAGGAGAGGGCCCCAGCAAGCAGGGACAGAAGATTGGCAACAGAGAGGTCTCCTCTCTGAGGGCTCTACCAGTGGTCAGAGGTGGGGCCATGGTCAAAAGGAAGCGACAGGGAAACTTCTGAGAGCCAGGCTAGGGGAGGCGTCACTCAGCTGGGCTCGCTGCCCCATAAAACAAAATGGTATGTGTCACTGCCACCACATTTTCTCAGCCCTGTGTCTCTCCCCAAGTTGCTAGCGTCCCCCCTGGGGGACCAAACTGGACTGAGCACCCAGGTGGCCTGCTTCCCAGCCTCAGACAGAGGGCAGGCTGAGTCAGGCAGGAAAGTGGGACAGCTAGGAAGCTGGGCCCCCACCCTCCGTGAGCCCGGCTGATATAGGATAGCAGGTGGCTTAGAGGGGGCAGGTGACCTGGCATGAAGAGCCAGAGCATAAGTCCTCAAACAAGTGGCAACAGGCCACCAACTTGAAAGGGAAAATTGTGCAGTAATGGGAAATGTGTCCAATAAACCTACTGGGTGACTAATTACAAAGGCTGGGCTGCAGCGTCAGAGGCTGCTTGTTAAACGCTTCATGAAGTGGCACCCTGAAAGCTGCCACCTGTGCATTCTGGGAGCTCAGAGGTGACCCTGAAGGGGAGTGAGGACTCGAGTATGGAACCATCTTCAGGTAGACTCAGGAAGAAGCCTGGATCTCACTTCCAAATAAAGCCTGGAGCTCATAGGTCAGAGGCCTCAGTGGGAGGAGAGCCAAAGGAAGTCGGGTATAGAGGGAAAAGTTAGAGGGAATTGGGAACTATGTGACTTGCAGCAAATCTCACCCCTCTGTGAGACTCAGGTGTTCCCATCTCTATAGTCCTGTGTTCCTCACAGAGATATAATGGGTATTAAATTAGATCATGGATATGAAAGTGCTTGGGAAACTATAGCCCTGCCTAAATGTGAATTATCTCACCTGAACCAAGTGGGGAACACACCTGGCTGGATTAGGAACCCCAGGTGGGTTCCTGCACATTTATGGGCTCTGTTTAGGCTAAAGCAGCCAGGTGGCTAAAGCCATCCTCACCGCCTGGAAGGACACTGTGAAGGAGGATCGCTTTGAGGAACCAGGGCAGCTTCCTACTGTAGGCAGCCATGTGGTGACAGCCCTGAACGAGAGGGGGCAGCCTGGAGCCCCAAAAGGTGCCTGTGCAGGTGGGGCCCACACCCAGATTTCTCCTGCTGACTATGGTGCTGACTCACCTCCACATCCCAGCCCTTTTACCTTTATGGAAGAGCCGGAAAGGGTGTGGGGAGAAGAGGAGAGGGAGGCAGTCCTGGAACCCAGTCCCGCCCCCTGCCCCTCCCTACCCTTCCCTGGGCCAGGCCACCCAGCCAAAAGGCGGGCAGAGAACAGGAGAGGCACAGAGTCCGGCATTGGTCCCAAGGCAGCCAGTTAGCCCGCCGCCCAGCTGTCTGTCCCCAGAGCCATGGAGAGAGCCAGTCTGATCCAGAAGGCCAAGTTGGCCGAGCAGGCCGAACGCTATGAGGACATGGCAGCCTTCATGAAGGGCGCTGTGGAAAAGGGTGAGGAGCTCTCCTGCGAAGAGCGGAACCTGCTCTCGGTGGCCTACAAGAATGTAGTGGGCGGCCTGAGGGCTGGCTGGAGGGTCCTGTCCAGCATTGAGCAGAAGAGCAATGAGGAGGGCTCGGAAGACAAGGGCCCTGAGGTGCGAGAGTACCGAGAGAAGGTGGAGGCTGAGCTCCGGGGCGTGTGCGACACCGTGCTGGGCCTGCTGGACAGCCATCTCATCAAGGAGGCTGGGGATGCCGAGAGCCGGGTCTTCTACCTGAAGATGAAGGGCGACTACTACCGCTACCTGGCCGAGGTGGCCACCGGGGACGACAAGAAGCGCATCATCGACTCAGCCCGGGCAGCCTATCAGGAGGCCATGGACATCAGCAAGAAGGAGATGCCACCCACCAACCCCATCCGCCTGGGCCTGGCCCTGAACTTTTCTGTCTTCCATTACGAGATCGCCAATAGCCCTGAGGAGGCCATCTCGCTGGCCAAGACCACTTTTGATGAGGCCATGGCTGACCTGCACACCCTCAGCGAGGACTCCTACAAAGACAGCACCCTCATCATGCAGCTGCTGCGAGACAACCTGACACTGTGGACAGCTGACAACGCCGGGGAAGAGGGGGGCGAGGCTCCTGAGGAGCCCCAGAGCTGAGCCGGGCCACCACCTGCCCTACCCTGCCCTGCCCACTCCAGTCCCCCACCCTGTGGAGAGGACTGGTGTGGGGGTGGGAGGTCCCACCCTTCTCCCCAAGGCTCTGCCCCAGCTCAGAAGGGCCCCATGGAGAGGCCCTGCAGAGCTGAGGCCACGTGGGGCCGGGTGTCCACTCTTCATGCAGCTGTCCAGTGCTCCCAACCCCTGATCATCCCACCCAACCCTGCTCTCCGCACCCCCTTCCTCCCGACCCCACTTCTTCCCCCTCCTTTCCTCCCTCCTGTCCCTGCAGCCTCTGGATCTTAGGAATTGAGGAGTGTCCCACCCTGGTGGCTGAGAACTGGACCATGCGGCAGAGGCTGGACATGGGTGTGTGCGTGTGTGACTGTGTGTGAGAGCGAGAGCAGGACCGAGACCGAGAGGGAAAGCATGTCTGCTGGCTGTGACCATGTTTTCTCTCAATAAAGTTCCTCTGTGACACTCCTCCCGTCTTTTCCAGTTATTGGCGATGGTCTGGGAGTGGGACTGTAATATGGTTTAGAGACCCTGACTTCGGACCTCTTAGTTAGGGCTCTGCCCCCGCCTGGGGCTGGCTCAGTGACCCGCAGGCAAGACTTCAGGCCGCTGACTCCAGGTGAGAGGCCGGGTCCAGCCCTCTCCATCAGGGCGGACCCAGTGAAACCGGGCCAGTCCCGGGAGGGTCAGGCGAACGCAAAGGCTGCTGAGGAGAGGTGAGTGGGGACGCGGTGCGGGTGGCTGAAAGAGCTCAATGGGGTGGGGCAGGACACCAGTGAAGTCTCGGGCATGAGGCTGAGGGCAGCGCCGCAGGGACGCGCTGTAGTGAGCTGCACTGAGCACCCCAGATTTGAAAGCGGGGAAGTCTTATCAAGTGCTCAGATCCCAGCAGAGGGGAGTATGATCTGAGGAAAGGGTATGGCGCCGCCATTAAAAGCCCAGATCTGAGGAGAGGGGAACGTCCCCCATAGTTTGGAGATGGAGACAAAACGAAACAAGCTGACGGAAGAGAAGCAAGCTGGGTGAAAAGGGCCGCGGGGAGTCTGGCCGGCCGAGCCCGCCGCCTCCGCTCGCAGCCGCCAGCAACATGCCAGGACCTGCGGCCGCCCAGCTCCGTCCCGCCTTTACCGCCCAGGACTGAAGGCGGGGCCTGAAGCCGATCCCTCCCAATCACGGGGAGGGCGTTGACGCCCCTCCCCCAAGGGTACCGCCCTCGGGGCCCGGCTGGCCAATGGAGCAGTGAGGGGCGGAACGCGCGCAGCGAGTCTTCCCGCCGTCCGCCAGGCCGGGCAGGCGCGGCGATTCGCTGACTGACTGAGGGCTCCTGCCACCGGCCGAGGAGCAGCGTTTCCCGGTTTCACTCTGACAAGTTGCCACCAGCCCGGCCCGAGAGCTCGACTCCCTCAGAGTATCAGGACGGGGAGGGGCTGTTGGCAAAATGCAGTCCCCGATCTCTGAGTCATCCTCTCACCTGGCTGAGCCCAGGCCCGGCCAAGCGGCGGCGTGGGCTGGGAAAAGGCCACCAAGATGCCCCCACCCCTCTCCAGAGTCCAGGCATCCCTGAGCCGGTCGCCAGGAGGCTTGAATTGTGTCCCTGACCAGCTATGCGACCTTGGAAAAGCCATTATACTTCCTTGGGCCTCAGTTTCCCTTCTGTATGAGGGGCTTGCACTAAAGACTCTACCGTAAGAGTGAACATTTGGGGTTCTGTATTCAAACTGCCTGGGTTTGACTCCCAGCCTGCCTTGGCCAAGGCTCTCAACCCTGCTTACCTTCGTGTCCTCATTTGTAAAGAGGAGGATTAAAAAGCCTTCCTCCTAGAGTAGCTGTGGAGTTTGAGAAAACAAATGCACGTAAAGTAGCCCATAGTACCTGCTCAGCAAATGTCAGCTATTAATTATTCCTTCCAGCATCAGTAAGTCTAGGATTTCACCAGCATTTCTATGCCCAAAGCAGAACAATGAGCCAGGCCCGGTCCTGAGGAGCAGCCTCACTGCCTCGGCTGACCTGCGGGCTGCTGGGCCACCTGAGAATGCTGGCTCACCTCAGGTGGCCCCTCTTCCACCTGGCAAGGTTGAGGGAGCTCAGTCCAGCCTCCTCAGGGTCCCCGGAGCCGAAGTTTGGCCACACCCATGGGACTCAAAACTGAAGGACTCTTTTCAGAGCTCCTAATTCTACAGGGGAAGTTGGCAGGGCCACTCATGCTTCCTGGATCCCCTGTCTTCTCCCCTCCTTTCCTGGAAGTGTGTCAGGTTTCAGGGATCCAAACCAGAGAGACTCTAGGCTAGGGCAAGTGACTCCTGTCAGCTCTGGAGGTGACCTGGTTTCTCTTACCCAACAGGTCTGGTGACTTTCTCTTAGTGGGGTAGGTCCTGGGAAAGGAGCTTTTCTTTTCTCTCAGACTCTGACTTTTGTCTGTTGACTCTGGACACTCCTGGTTGCCCCATATGAGAAGAAACGAGCTACCCTAGGTAGTGTGTTGGAGCTGAAGGATTTTTTTTTTTTTGAGACAAAGTCTAGCTTTGATGCCCAGGCTAGAGTGAGTGCCTTGGCGTCAGCCTAGCTCACAGCAACCTCACACTCCTGGGCTCAAGCGATCCTTCTGCCTCAGCCTCCCGAGTAGCTGGGACTACAGGCACGTGCCACCATGCCCGGCTAATTTTTTCTATATATATGTATTTTTAGTTGTCCAGATAATTTCTTTCTATTTTTTTAGTAGAGACGGGAGTCTCGCTCTACCTCAGGCTGGTCTCGAACTCCTGACCTTGAGCGATCCAACCGCCTCGGCCTCCCAGAGTGCTAGGATTACAGGCGTGAGCCACCACGCCCGGCCTGAGCTGAAGGATTTTAAAAGCAGATGCTGTGGATTGAAGATCACTAAATCAAATGCTTACTAGGGCTACATGTGAGCTGGCTTAGGCACCAGCTTATTTGTATTTTTTATTTTTAATTTTTATCAGTACATAATAGTTGCACATATTAGGCACCAGCTTCTGACCACGGGGGTCCAGAACTTTTTTGTTTTTGTTTTTTTGAGACAGGGTCTTGCTCTGTCGCCCAGGCTGGAATGCACTGGTGTCATCATAGCTCACTGCAACCTCAAACTTCTGGGCTCACACAATCCTTCTGTCTCAGCCTCCCAAGTAGCTGGGACTATAGGCACACAACACCATGCCAGGCTAACTTTTGTATTTTTTGTAGAGACAGGGTCTTACTGCATTGCCCAGGCTGGTCTTGAACTCCTAGCCTCAAACAATCCTCCTGCCTCAGCCTCCCAAAGTGCTGGGATTATAAATGTGAGCCACCATGCCTGGTAGGGTCCATGACATATTTTTTTTAAATCTGAAAAAAAAAATATCTCCCAGTGAGGACTTCTTGCCATTTTTCCTGGCCTAGATTTGACATTCAAAAAATTTCAGTCCCACTGCTAATGGGTACAGAGCTTCTTCTGGGGCAATGAAATGTTCTGGATTTAAATAGTGATAGCTGTACAACTTTGTCAATATACTAAAAACCACTGAATTGTACACTTTAGAAGGATGAATTTTATAGTATGTGAATTTTAGCTCCATTTAAAAATATGTCTCAGAAGGCAAAGCAGTTAAGAATGCCAAGTTCCATTGGAAATTTCTTGGTGACCATTTTCCCTTTTCCATTGTCCCCTCTAGTTGATCATGTTCTTTTAATCTTTCCAAATTTCAAAGCCCATCTTCAGGTCAAAACTTGACTGCCACCTCTCCTCTCCCTTTGACACACACGCAGCACTTTGGATATGCTATTTTACCAACCTCTTACATTTATGTAGGTGCATTTACTCAGTTCCAATTTCTTATCTACTTGATTCTACCTCTGGGTTTGTAGCTATGTCCTGGGTTTCTTTCTTTCTTTCTTTTTTTTTTTTTTTTTAGACAGTCTCACTCTGTTGCCTGGGCTTCAGTGCTGTGACGTCAGCCTAGCTCACAGCAACCTCAAACTCCTGGGCTCAAGTGATCCTCATGCTCAGCCTCCCAAGTAGCTAGGACTACAGACAGGCGAACGCCACCACACTCGGCTAATTTTTTAGTGAGATGGGGTCTAGCTCTTGCTCAGGCTGGTCTCGAACTCCTGAGCTCAAGCAATCCTCCCGCCTCAGCCTCCCAGAGTGCTAGGATTATAGGCATGAGCCACCACGCCCGGCCTGGGTTTATTTCTTCCCTCAGAGAGCTCCCTAAGATTGGTAATTTTGTCCCATTATTCCTCCTTTCTTCCCACCATGACTCCAGCAAGGTTTTGTGTACCAGAATGTACTCAGATCTTAGGTTTAAAATCATCCTTCCAAATGTCTGGAAACCAGGTTTACTGCCAGATCTTCTTACAGAAATGGAAATACAGCTGGTCCTGGGATGAGGAAGGGCTGTCTAGACAGAGATGGGCTCACACTAATTCGAGCAACCCCAGTCCTATCTTGCTACACTGACAGATTATCCCTCAGAAAAGGAGGCCCAGGGCTTGCAAAGATCTTCTCCTTCCCAAAATTTAAGTAGCATGGGGAAAATCTAACCTGAAATTCTCTAGAAAAGGTATCTGCTCTTCTCTTATGTATAGTTACTTTGGAAGGCAAAGTCCAAATTGGCTCTGCAGATCCACAGGAGTGGGTGATGGACGCTGAGACTTTCTTTTCAGAAACAACCAGGCACCCTAGGGAGGGTGAGGCATTGGGGTCAGGCAGGCTGCTGTGGCTTCTTCCTCCCTGCCACCACCACACACACATCCAATGTCAAAATGTCCAGTGCCTTTTCGGGAAAACCTCCTAATTTCAGAGGCTTTCACCAAGATCGCTCTTCTGATCAAGTGCCCCACTCCTGCTTCTTTGTAGAGAACAGAGTACAGGAGTAACAGCAGCTGGCAGGACAACTGTATGCCAGGCAGTTTCATGCCTTAATCCTCACAGCAATACTTATTATTGCCCTTGTTTTGCAAATGAAGAGACTGAGGTTCAGAGCTGCTGGTAAATAACCTAATAACAAAGGTTATACAACTACTATGTGCTGGGGAGTGGAATGGGGTCCCACTCTAAGATCCATGATTTTTAAACTACAATAGCTATTTTCAAACTGAGTTCACAGGGTTCGCCAGAAGCTGCCACAGGGCAGGAGTCCAGTGGTCAGGGTTTCCCCCTGTTTCTACACACTGGCAAAAATAGCCACATATATGTCTATTTTATATATTGGAGTTTCATGAGTTAAAAATAATTTTGAAAAGAACCATTATGCTGTGTTGCCCTGCTCCTATCTTGGACTTTCTAAGAATCAAGAAAGCCTTCTTCTTACCCTACTTTCAACCTGACTACACCCTGGCCCCACCTGGGAGAAAGGAATTATCTTAAACGAAAAAAAGACTGAAGCGGACCAATTTCCTGGCTTGCTCACCAAGTTTAGGCTTTTTTTTTTTTTCAAATTATTTTTTTTCTTTTAAAGGCTGGTCAAGGGAAGCAGTGGGAGTGGAGAAGGAACAAAGGAATCTGTAACTGGTTGTGATCAATTAGTTGTAAACACCACCGCACTTGGACCAACCAAGTTTAGGTTTCTTTAACCTGATTCCGCTCTTTTTTCCTTTAAATTTTTTACCCTGTTCAGAGGATCCATCCTCCATCCCAGCTGTGTGTGTGTCTGTTGGGGGGGAAGGTGGAGGCAGGTTTCTGCAGGAAAGGTCCCCTCCCCTCAGAACCCCCCTAGCCCCACCTAGCCACTGAGTCAGGAGCCAAGAATGTCTGTGGGGGCAGCAGACAGGTTATGTCACCCTGGGGGTGTCAGAGGCTGATTCATCTTTCATCTCCACCCAATCTTTTCCTTACAGCTCTCTGGGAAATTTAACTCTTTGTCTGGAAATAAAAGAGGGACTCTGAAAAGCATGGAGTCTTTAATAAAATCTGTGGCTATGTACAGCACTTAATATAATCAGATTATGGTATTCAGTGAATAGTTGTTGAAAGAAGGGAGGGAGGAAGACATTTTCTCCCTTTCCTCCTGCACAGTAAAGCTAATCTGAAATTTCCTCGTCTGACTATAGAAGGGACTGATTTTTAGCTCAAAAAAGATTACATGACCTCTGATATGAGTTATGAGTTAGGGGAAATCTTAACCTATGTCCCAATTTCCCTTCTTTGATGTTTTCGTGACTCCACAATGTGGAAGATCCAGGATTAATATATAGGAAGAACTTAAAGGTCACAGTCCAGTGCAAAGGGAAGCAGTGTGGGACATTTCTTTTAGCTGAATTTACACAGCAAGCACACTGCTGTAGATTTTATGTTCATGTAGCATGGCTCTGACGGGGCTTCTAGTCTCCCTCCTCCACAATTGCTTCAGGGTTTTGGAACGAGGAGAAAAAAATTAAACCCTTGCTATGTATTCTCATCCAGAGCATTTTGCCAGTACTCATCTTTTTTCACCTCAGTTGGGCCCCAAACACACAGCCCATCCCCTCACAACCCTCAGTGTTGGCCCACCTGGACACCTGGGCTTCTGGGGCTGGAAAAGGCAGATACAATAGGTTGGAAATGTGGCACATGGCTTCCCCCATCCTTGGCAGGCCTGACACCAGGGAGGAATGTGCTAATCTGAGACTCTTCCTTCTAAATGGGACAGGAAGAGGGAGTGAGCAGCCCAGTCCAGGCTGGGTAAGGGCTCAATAGCCAGGGACGAGAGAAGAAAAGGGAAGGGAGAGGAGGGCAGCTACTGCTTGCTTGAGACTTTCCCTCCAGGATTCTGGGTTGAGCCGCCTCACTGCTTCCAAAATTGGCATGGGCCTTTAGTAGTGCTGGAGTGGGTCTGAAGCCACCCTCTCCCCTTCTCAGGATTCTTGAGAAAGGGCAGAAAATCCCTCAAATCTGCCTTCCCTTTCTCCTTCCCACAGATCCTAACGGGATCAGACTTCCTATGCTCGGCCAACTCTGGGGGAGCATTTTGCTAATCCAGGCAGACTGGGTATGCTTCAGCTCTGTGGGCTTTGGAGCCTTACCTGTACTCCTAAGCCGCTTTGTTGGGCTATAAGCCTTTCCACTTACCTGTGGTCCCTGGTTAAGTTCTTCCAAATCCACACTATTTTCCAACTGTTAGAGTCCCCAATTCAGAACCAAGAAATGCATATGTCCTAATGTCAGTGATTAGTTAGCAGGGATGACCAGGAAGGTCCCTTCTGAGGCACTCAGAGAGGGGTTCCTCCCTCCACAAGTTGTTTACAATTGTCAAGTGAGGTCTGGAGGTGAGAAGAACAATTTCAGACACTATCTGTGAGATGTGCAGTGGCACTTTTTGGGAAAACATTTCAGCAATATGAATCCAGAACCTGGGAAAAGTCAGCTATTTCATTTCTAGGACTTTATCATTAAGTTGAAAACCAGAGACTCAAAGATTTGGGTACAAAAATGTTAATATCAGCACTATTTACGATAGCAAAAAATTGCTAATGACTTGTAGGCTGACCATGGGAGGATAGGTAAACAATGTCATAGCCATGCCATGGAATATTAATTACTACATAGATGTTACAAAGGTTTTTATGTATTTTTAATTACATGGAATAGTGTTAACTGAACAAAGCAGGATATAAAACAATTATAAAATATTCCACTTATATAAATGTGATCTCCACCCCATGTAGGTATAGAAAAATAAGACTGAAAGATACACAAAATATATTCATACATTTGAATAGAAAATTTATTATAAATATTAATAATTATTTCTGTTATGGGATTCTGGGTGACTTTTCTCTTTTCAAAGTTTTTACTGTTTTTTTTTTTAAACAAGGTCTTGCTCTGTCTCCCAGGCTGGAGTGCAGTGGTGCCGTCATATCTCACTGCAACCTCAAACTCCTGGGCCCAAGCAATCCTCTCGTCTCAGCCTCCCAACTAGCTGGGACCATGGCATGAGCTACCACCTCCAGCTGATTTTTGTATTTTTTGTAGGCACAGGGTCTAGCTATGTCACTCAAGCTGGTCTCAAACTCCTGAGCTTTTAAAGTAATCTTCCCACCTTGGCCTCCCAAAATGCTGGGATTATAGGTGTGAGCGACCATGCCCAGCCTACTTTTCTATTTTTAGCAGGAAAGAAAAAAATAATCTTAAGGATGACTGCTATGTGCCAGCCATACTGGAGGATGGTCTCTCCTACCTTACACATTCACACCAAATGGGCCACATGTGGAACCCAGACATCTCTCCCTTTCTGCATTGTGCTATCCCCTCCCCATCACCACAGTGTATGCAGAACAAAATTATTTTGCTATCAGTGGGAGGTAGACAGAAGCGACATTTATTGGGGAAGAAAATACCTATGCTGTCACATCAAGGCCGGAAAATAAAGTTCTGGATTATTTCCATCCCTCTCCGCTCCATGACTGTAGAGAGTAAATGCTGAGGGTGCTTGGATACGAGGCCATAAAGCTCTAAATGACGCCTTCCAGCCCCCACACCTGGTTTGTTTCAGTGAGAACTGCGCCTTTTGTGATGGGTAAGCATCAAAACCCATGACCACAGCTATTGGTACTGTTTTCAGAAACATAGCACGTACCCTTATGCCCTCAAGAAATTGTCCAGCAGCCTGGGCGTCAGAATTCCTGGGCTCCAGGACCCACAGGTGACTCACAGCCAGCCCTGGGCTGTGCCTCCTGGCCTCAGTTTCCCTGGCTCGTTCTGTTGATACTCCCCACCTACTGTGCAGGGTGTTAATAGGGGTGAGGTGCTTTGAACTCCTCAGATGAAAGAGGCTGGGAAGCAGCACCCAGTTATTATCCCCTATGCAGCCAGGCGTGGGAGCTGCGGTCGGCTGCTTTCATATTGTTCCAGCCACAGTAGCCGCCTCATAGCCCCTTACTCTTCTGTCTTCAGCTCTGGCTGCCAAAACCGGAAAGCAAAGCTCGGTCACCCCTATTTCAATGCTGTTTCAGAATAGATTTTCCTAAACCGAATTCACGACTGCCCAAACCATCAGTGACCTATCTTTCCTTTGCTTTATGATTCAGTAATAGCACTTTTCAGGTGCCTAAATTCTTTCTCCTGAATGGCTACAAATCCTGTGGGAGAAGGGCTGTGATTCTTTATCAATAAGTATACCAAAGGAGGAACACTGACAATTCACTCAGCAAAGTGGGCTATGACAGAGTCAGGATGACCAAAGTTCAATTCCTCATCTTTCTGGTTCCTCATTGTAAAAAGAGTAACGGCTTAGTAACACTCCCCATCTTGTCTATCTCTAATGAGGATGTGTGTGGAAGCACTTTGCAAAATGCTAAGCCCTTCACATGTGTTAAAAGGCCGGAATGTCTGCAAATAGGACTTGTGGCACAACAGTCTTTCCCAGGCCATCAGTCGCTCCGCTTCTGCTGCCAGATTACACCTGTAAAAAATAAGTCTGGGACGCCACCTACTGGTTGAAAACATGAACTGCATGTGACCAGCTGCAAGAACAAAGTAAGCCAAACACCAGTATTTCCCAACTTTAAGCCATCTTGATTTTTGCCACAACCTCATAACTGTCATATTGTATACTTAATATATTTCCCTAAACAACTCACTTTGTATAAATTTCATTTTTGAAGTAAATTTTTAATCACTACTGTAAATGGAAAACTAGTTAATACCAAAAATAGAACAAAAGCATAAAATAAATACAAAGAAACTAAAACATTAACAAGGTCTAGCTAGAAGTGTTGCCTATGAGGGCTTGAGCTTGAGGTTCACTGTTAAAACTGAATATTGCTTAGTGCAGTGGCATGCCTACAGTCCCAGCTTACTTGGGAGAGTGAGGTTCATTTAAGTCCAGGAGTTCAAATCCAGCCTGGGCAACACAGCAAGATCGTCCCTAAAAAAATAAAAACCAAAAACAAACAATTGGAGATTGCTTGTCAATCCTCTAGTATGATGGATCCTGTGCTTTGGAGAAGCACTGACCTGTATGAAGAAACATACAGGGAAGGTGACATTCCCTTGTTCTGCCCCAATCCCCTGGACCTGGAGGATTGAAGAAAAGTTTGGAAGCCATAAAAAGTAGAAAATAAATTCTCATTCCATCACAGCCCGAGTGGGACCAGAGCTCAAATCCTGGTGGCAGGGCCCAGAGTTCATGGGCACCACAGAGGCTGTGGTAGGTGCTCTGCTTGGTGCCATGTCTGGCTTGTTGGCCAGAAGTCCTTTGCGGAGCTGGGTGTCCCCTTGCCAGCCTCCCAGCTCTGGCTGGACTTGCTCTTGGGTCTGCAGCTTGCTGAGCTGTCCGCTGCTCGCCAAGAAGCCTCCACTTTCCCCACTGCTGGGTTATGAATCCTGCTCTCCAGGGCCCAGCTTGCTGCTATAGCTGCATGGCTTCCTGCTCCACTGACTGGTCCGAGGGGGCCAAGTACTTCTCCTGGATGCCCAGCGTGCTGAGGGAGGGCGCGTCAAGGCTGATATCATAGGCAAAGGATGGGGAATTGGTCTAGGAAGGATGTGACCTCTATTGTTGCCTACCCTCCAACCAAGTCTGGCAAATTCCTTCCATCCCCCTCTCTTCCTCATAATTATAGCTTCAGGCCATAGGCAACAGGGACCAATTGGGTATCAGAAGCCTTCAAAAGCACCCAGACCCAAATGCTCCTATATTTGCCTCTTCCCCACATTGCTGAGGATCCAAGAAGTGGAAGAGTGCTAACCTTCCAGCTTTGTTATAGCACATGTTCTGGAGTCAGACCAAGAGGGTTCAAATTCTGAATCTGCCACTTCTTTTTTCTTGAACATAAAATATTGAGAATTGTGAGGATCAAATGAGATAATGAATATCAATCAAATGCCTAGCATGGAACCTGGCACACAGTAGGTGCTCAATTAATGTTGTGACTTTTCTTTTTCTACGAAGGGAGGGAAGCTCAAATAAAATGAAAAATTTCTTCTTGGGTCATAGAGTACCTCCTCTCATTCTCCAGAACAGCAGGAAAATGGAGCCAGAAGGACACAAGTCAGATTCACAAAGGAAAGGACAGTGACACTGCTGATGGAGTCCTGTGAGGCTGGTCAGCCTGATGTCTG
The DNA here is from genome assembly GCA_963575035.1 of Avahi laniger. NCBI lineage: Eukaryota > Metazoa > Chordata > Mammalia > Primates > Indriidae > Avahi > Avahi laniger. The sequence goes on from CAUYSK010112214.1 coordinate 28,425, forward strand.
GGTATGAGGTCTGACTAGGAGATGGGGGTTGGCCAGAGCTAGGCTGGCCATGTTGGGATACCACTGCTTGTGCTACTAGATGACTCCAATGTCAGAAATTGAGATTCTACACCTAGGGAGACCTTGGGCCTGTCACTTTCAGGGCCCTATTTGCCTCACCTATAAAAGGGGTTGGAATGAGGATTAAATGACCCTGCAAGTGGAGTACTTAGCCCACCAAATGATGTTTGGGTTACAGAGCTTTCTTTACTATCCCTCATGTATCCATCAATCAAAATCCATCTCACTCCTACTCAAACTCTTTCTGAACCTGCGCCCCCACTCCTGTTCACTTCTCCTCAGGAGATAACGGCCTTGTTTCTGTGCAAGTGAGCCTGAAGGATCACTCAGGATCAGTGGAATCATCTTGCTTGTCTCTGGCCTGAAGCCCACATCCTGGAGCAGGGCACACGAAGCCCCGTGTTCTACCTGCCCACCTCTCTGGCCCTATTGCTGCTCCCCAGTCAGAAGCCCTGCCCTGCCCACGAGTCATATCATCCTACCTGCAATTGTCGTATCATATACTTAATATTTTTCTTTAAACAATTAATTTTATATAAATAATTTCATTTTTGAAGTAAACTTTTAATCACTACTATAAATGGAAAACCAGTTAACATTTGCCAAAATAGAACAAAATCATAAATAAACACAATGAAAATAAAACACTAACAAGTTTTAGCTGGAAGTGTTGCTTGTGAAGGTTGGAGCTTGACATTCGCTGTTAAAATTGAAGATTTAACAACTTTGAATCCCCATGCTTTTGCATATACTATTCTCTTTGACTTGAATTTCCTTTCTTTCTTCAGCAGCCTGGCTAACCCTCACTTTGAGATGATGCAACTCAAATGCCATGCCTCCATGAAGCTTTCCTTATCTGCCCACCCCTCAGCGCTGCTGACCACTCCCTTTTTTGTACCAGTCCCTACTGAACCTTAAGGGGTTAGGATGGGGGCAGAATCTAAAATCAGCACAAATGTATATGGTTAAAAATACCCTTGAAAATTCCTTAAATCATTTGTTAAATGTAGTACACATGGTTTTTTTTTTTTTTTGAGACAGTCTCACTATGTTGCCCGGGCTAGAGTGCCGTGGCGTCATCCTAGCTCATAGCAACCTCAAACTCCTGGGCTCAAGCAATCCTACTGCCTCAGCCTCCCAAGTAGCTGGGACTACAGGCATGCGCCACCATGCCCGGCTAATTTTTTCTATATATATATTTTTTTCTTTTTGAGACAGAGTCTCACTTTGTTGCCCTGGCTAGAGTGAGCGCCATGGCGTCAGCCTAGCTCACAGCAACCTCAAACTCCTGGGCTCAAGCAATCCTTCTGTCTCAGCCTCCCAAGTAGCTGGGACTACAGGCATGCGCCACCATGCCCGGCTAATTTTTTCCATATATATTTTTAGCTGTCCAATTAATTTCTTTCTATTTTTGGTAGAGACGGGGTCTCACTCTTGCTCAGGCTGGTTTCGAACTCCTGAGCTCAAACAATCTGCCCCCCCTCGGCCTCCCAGAGTGCTAGGATTACAGGCGTGAGCCACCGCGCCTAGCCATACACATGGTTTTGTGAATAGAATCCTATACGATATGCATGAATGTGTAAAGTAATATACAGATGCTCCTCCGCTCATGATGGGGTTACATCCGGATAAATACATGAATTGAAAATGCATTTAATATGCCTCACTTACCCAATATCATAGCTTAGCCTAACTTATCTTAAACATGCTCAGAACACTTACATTAGCTGGGCAAAATCACCTGACACAAAGCCTATTTTATAACAAAGTGTTGAGCACGTCGTGTAATTTACTGAATACTAAACTGAAAGTAAAAAACAGAATGGTCGTACGGATACTCGAAGTACAGGTTCTACCAAACACGTATCGCTCTCGCACCATTGTAAAGTCAAACCATCCTAAGTCTGTCTGTACAATGTGCAAAATATTACAACACTATTTAAATTGCTCCTCCCCTCTTTTGCTGAGCACATGCAGTTGAATCTGTCAACAAAAATGCCAGGTGTGAGGCAGCTCCTTGGTCCCTTCACCAGGAACTGCACACTCTACTGCCATCATTTATAACTCATCTGTCCCCTAGGAGCTTTGTTTCCCACATGAAAGGGCCTGAGACCAATCAATATGTGTTGGCTGGAATTATTTCCCTCCATACCCAAGGAACCTGGAACCCCCTTGTCTTCAGTATCCTGTGTGGACACTGAATCTCTGAGAACATCAGCCAAGCCTGGACTTCCCTGTCCTGCTTCACATGTGGCCTCTGTGATCTGACAGATACCCATCCATGACCTTGGCTCCACCCTCACTGTCACTAACCCAGCTCCAAAGAGTCTAGCTGCTGCTTGGACAGTTCTGGATGTTCCATGGCCCCCTTAAACACAGCACATCTGTTGGCTTCCACTCCTTTCATCCATGTGACAAACCTAACTCCTCCTTTTCGTGCCTCAGTGACTAGCATGACCTCCCATCCCACTGTCTAAGCCAGAGACCTTAGAGGCTAAGTTCTGCTCCATCTATCCCATAACGATTCAGTTACTGACTCTTGTAATTGATCTCCTTAAAATTTTTCCAATCCACACTCTTCTTTCTATTCTCACAAATGTTTCATCCTTTCTCATCCAGCAAGACTAAAAAACTCTCCTGCTCCCAATCATATCCCTTAAATGCATTTTCTGCACTTGCAGGGGCTTCTCTCAGATGCACATCTGATCATGCCATATCCTGTCAACAGTACTCACTGAACACTGGTTCCCACCATGAGCTGAAGTCCACACTCCTTAGCAGGGCCCTAACTACCGCCCCCATGCCCCGTCACATGCAACACACCAAGCAGACTGAAATTCTTGCCTTTCTCCCAGTGACCAATGCCCTCCTATTTCTGGGCCTCTGTATGTGTTGTTCCTGCTGATTGATGCCCTCCCTTGTCAGTACAACCAACTCTGAAGCCTTCTAAGGGACTAGCCTTTGCAAAGGAAAGACAGTCACCAGGGCATCCAGCTAGGTCAGTATGAAATCAGTCATCCAGAACAGTGGTGACTGCACAGCCTGTGGCCATTCCTGAGCCCGATGTCTCGCCTTGTTGGTTATGACCAGAAAGCAGGTTAGGCTAGAGAGCAAGGATACGAGGAGAAATGGAAGTCCGCTCCCACTGCAGCAGACATCATAGCCTCCAGACTTTGCTGCTCTTGGACTCCAAAACAGTAGCCGTTGGCTTTATCCACAGCCTGCAGGACTCGTTGAATGCTCTCCTTGTCCTGAGCAGGAAAGAGAGAAACAGTTCTGTGAGTGAAACAGAGGTGTGTAGAACTGCTTGCAATCTCTAAATACACCCTCCTCCATCTCTCTGTAAATGTAGCTTCCTTGGCCTGGAATTCTCCATGTCACCCGAAGCCTGGCTAAATCCCATCTTTCCTGACCACCAACCCACCCAGATTAGACCAGATAAGCTCCTCTATGCACACCCACAGTCCTCTGGGTTTATCCCTATTGCAGATGGTATTTCTACCATCTTATAAATGCTTATTATAATCTGCCTCCCTATTCAACCAGGCACCCCTTAAGGTCAGGGACTCATTTGTCAATGTCCCCAGTGCCTGGCACAGTACTACTCTTAAGTAAGCAACCAATAAATATGTGTGTTATTTAACTTATAACTGTTTCCTCATCCACATACAGTGATAAGAATAACCCATATTATCACATGGTGGGAAGGACAGATCAAAATAATTCATGTATAGTCCTTAGCACAGTGCCCAGCAAAGAAAGCCATAAATAAATAGCAGTTGTTATCATTAATATTATAGAGTTCACCTCCTATTAAAGAAGAAAAGTGTGGCATTAGAAAGGGAGAGATAAGTTAGCTCAAGTCCACCCATGCAGAAAAAAATCTAGTATGCACCCGTGTGTTTCCTAGGTTATTTTTGCAGGGTGTGAGGTAAGTGGCATGGGGGTTAGGTACCACATTTCAAAGTTAACAGGCAGTTGCCCAGTTGAATGGGCCTAAGAGACTTGTTTCTGGTCCTGGTCAAGTCCCTTGCTGACGACTTTCTGAACTCACTCATTTTCACTGAGGAGGGAAGGAACAACACATGTAGAGAGGGCCTAACGATACAGGATAGATAGATACAGCATAGACAGGGCAAAAGTTCAGTCCACCCTCTTTACTGGAATCCTTCCTACCATAAGCCCTGGGCCTGAAACCAGGGGAACCCAATGATAGTGAGATACAGAAAAAAGACCATTGTAAGTTTTCAAAACTTCCTGTGTCCTTAGCTTGGTGAGTCCCAGGCACTGTCAGAGCTTACAGCCAAAGGAAAGAGGCCTCTTAGTCCCCAGTACCTGGATGTTCAGAGGGATGAAGGAGACTAGGCTATAGTCTTCAATGAGCTGAACCAGTTTCTCATTGAGCTGGCGGTAGTGGCGGAAGAAAGGGTCAGATGCCAGGTGATCAAGTAGGTAGGAGAGGTCCAGGACCTCTGTGTAGTAGTCCAAGTTGAAGGCTAAGGAGAGAAACCAGTGTTCAGGAGCAGCTAGCATCAGGCTAAAGATCTGAGGATCATATTTTCTTTCTTTTTTGTCTTCATTCACTCACATATTTGTTAACAGAGCAAAATGAAGTAACTAAGAAGGAAAATAGTTGCTTTCACCTGCTGGCTCTGCCATTCACTAGCTATATGGGCTAGTATCTACCTCAGGGAACTGTTGTGAGGATTAAATGCTATAAACCCCAGTGCCTGGTACAGAGAAGTGCTTGGTCAATGGTAGTAAATAATGATACTGAACATATACCGAGAGCTGTGCATGGTCATCTCATGGAGCTCACAGTCAGATAATTACCCCAGGACCTAGCACACACATTGTAAGACCCTGTAAATCCTGGTTAAATTGAATGAATGCTACATTCTAGCAGGGTGGCCTCCTGAGTAAATCCCTTTCCTTTTCTGGGCCAGTTCTTTCTTAATGTAAAATGAGGAGACCACACTAGATTCTATAAACAATTTCCCACTAATGGCAGGTAAGTGGGCCTTCCTATATTGGCCCATCTCTGCCCAGGAAACTTCAACCTCTCTCCCTGCTCATGTGCTGGTCATTTTAGCTGTCTTCTCTAGGTTTCTTTGTGGTTAGAGATGCTATTTGGCAAACAATGCCCCTAGCTCAGGAGAACACTAATTTGGCAGGAAAAAAATGCTGGCCACTGGGACCCTAAGCAATTCCCGACTCACACCAGCCTGCTTCTCCCTCTATCTTCCCTACCTTGTGCCCAGCCTCCTACTCCATGTCTCTCTGCCACATGGGCTTAAACAATGGTCTTTTTCTGTAAGGACACAAGGCATCTGTCTAGAAGCCAGAAGCAGGCTCTTACCAGACACTGTATCTGCTGGTGCCTTGATCTTGGACTTCTCAGCCTCCAGAACAGTGCGAAATAAATGTTTGTTGTTTAAACCATCTGGTATTTTTGTTATAGCAGCATGGACTGACTAAGACAAGGCCTTTAACCCTGCTCGTCCCTCTGCCTAAAATAGTCCTCCCTTGGCTGGCTGTTTCTCACTATTCAGGTGTCAGCTCAGATGCCACTGCTTCAGAGCAGTGAGACACTGCTCACTCCCCTCACTTCCAGTCACTCACTGTCACATCACCTTGTTTTAACTCCTTCGTAACACATATCACCCACTGTAGCTCCCTCGTCTCTAAAATCCACAATAGTATCTGGCACAGAATGGCACAAAATAAATGAGTAGGAGTCAGAACCTGCCTACAGCTATCGCCAGACCATGCATGGTCCCAGAGGCAACTTCCTTCACCTGAGATCTCTGCTGTACTCTGGCCCCAGCTGCTGTCCTACTCCTTGCCTGCCTGAATAGGAGCTCTTACCCAGCTTCCCATAGTGCTCAATGAGGTCCATCTTGGAGAGGAGGTTGACATGTGGTAGCTCCACGTGCAGCATGGTGGCCAGGGAGGTGCACAGTACTGAAATGAACTTGGCTGGGTCTGTGCAGTAGTGAGAATCCACAAGGTGGACAGCAGTCAGCTGGGAGGGGAGGAAGAGACAGGTTGAGAGTGGCCTGGGGAAGCAGGAAACATCAGGGCCTATGTCTCCCTTGTCAGAATGGGGGACTGAGGACAGAGTGCAAGCCTTCCCCATTAGTCTCCGCCTACTTCTGTTCTGTTCTAATAGTCACACTCATTTCCTTCACCCAGGAAATATGAGGCATTTCTTACAAGATGCATTGCACTGAGCCACCCAGTGGGCAAAAGGGTCAAATCCCATCGCATGACTCCACTCTTTCATTTACTTTTGCCCACCTTACAACCACCACCACCTTGCCACTGCCTACATAACCCTTTCCATTCTTCCAAAACTCTCGAGTTGGCTACTAACATGTCCATTTTACAGACAAGAAAACTGAGGTTCAGAGAGATGAACTCGCTTACCCATACCACACAGTGAGTCAGTGGCAGCGCCAGAATTCGAACTCACATCTGTTTTACTCCAAAGCAACTCAGCTTCTATCTCGCTGTGTGACATGGGGGCATGGCATCTGTCCTCCCTGTCTCAGTTCCTCCAACTGCAAATTGGGCCTGCCCAACCCAAGACGCACCCTAAGGTCCCACTGTGCCATTTGGGAGAAGATGCTCCGCAGGGCGCCGTGATGCGTGCAGAGCTCCACCTGGCCTGGGCAGTCGAAGAGGAAGTAGTGGCCGCGGAGGGGGTCGAGCTTGGCACGCAGCCAGTCCAGGTTGGCTTCCAGGTACTCCATGCAGTAAAGCAGGCCGCCGTTGGGCCCCAGCCGCAGCGCGTCCATCACGTCGCCCAGCCCCACCAACTCGCCCACGTCCACGGCGCACTCGTACGGCAGGCCCTCGTTGGCCGGGTCCAGGTTTACTACCGCCACGCGCCGGCCTAGCGCGCGCAAGAACTCACTCATGCCCATGCAGTATGTGGTCTTCCCCGAGCCCGGCGGGCCGATCACAGCCTGCCCAAAGGCCGTGGTCGGGGCGGCCCCAGCCATGGGCGGAACGCGGATCGGAATGGAGCAAGTCAGCTCAGCCGGAAAACAGGGCGAGCAGCTGCGGTGGGGTAAGACCGACGGCGGGGGATCTGCGACGTGCACTTCGTTGGGGGCCAGCAGCGGTGCCCGGGGTGGCCTAAGGTGGAAGAGCGTGAATCCGCGGTACGCCAAGGGGAACTAACGCGTCGGCACTGAGCTACCAGCTCTCGATTTCCGGACGACGACGGAAGCGGCGGTCTCTGAAGAGGATGTCCCGCCCCCACGGTGGAGACGCACCTCAGCGCCGAGGGGCGTGGCGACGCAGCCGCGTTTCTCCCGCCCGGGACAGAGCGGATGTGGGGACCTCGCGGGGAAACCTCTCGGGATTTCCCCGACCTTCCTTCAGGCTCGAATTAGGAGAGAAAGGGAGACGCAATAGTAAACTTTATTCTTCCGTTACGTGGCAGACCCGAGCCATCTCCGCGGACTCTGCGCTGCTCGGCCTGAGCCAGTGAGGGTAGAAGCGGTGGGGGGCCCGCCCCAAGACCGTCTCTTCCTGTGAGCACCGCAGATGCTCCCCATCTCTGGCCCTCACGGTAACCCCCTTCAGGCTCCCCAAGGAAGCCTGTGCCGAAAAGCTCACCCAATACAGCTTTTCAAGGTATTGCGGTAGGCAACACGGCCTAGGATTAGGAGACCAATAAAAAGAGGTCATTAAGCCCTTCACCAATATCCAAGGATTTTGTAAAAATGCCCTTGAGGTGGAGAACCTGTAGGCAAGCTCAGAAGCAAAGCACCCTGAACAAGCCACGAAGATTGCTGCTCTCTGGCTCCTTTCTGCTTCAGCGGTAGATAAGGCCCGGGAAGAGGGTTTTCTTGCAGCTCTGAGTGATTCTGACCAAGGAAGCCCCCAAACTAGTTACTCAGGCTCTGAGGGGCTGTCCGAGGCACAGCTGGAACCGCTCACAAAGGCCATGTCTGTCCGAAACTTCATGCTAGTGGGCGGCTGGCGGCGGAGCAGTGACTCCCTCTGGTCCTGGGATAGAGGTTCATCATAGATGGTGGAGATGAGCCCCAAGCCAGTTCCACGGGGCCTCTTCAGTTGGCCAAATGGCTGCAGCTTCTCTCCATGGTACCTGGATAAAAAAGGGCTCTCAATGAGGGCTGCTCTCTCAAACCCTAGGATAGGGGATGCAAAAGGACAGGGAAGTAGCTACTACATATCTGGTTTGTCCAAAGATAGGCTTTAAATCTGGATCTTTGCTCTCCAGCCCCCTTATCTATCCATTGACAGGCAGTGCGAGCAACCAGGGGCCTCTAATAAAATTTTCATTCTGTCGCTACAGACTCCCTAATGGCAATCATCAAGTACACACTCCTCAGATGGCGGAGTAACTCTCAGGGGATCAGTGATCCTGTTAAGCCTTCAGGCTTCCTTGGCCTAAAAAAAAAAAAAAAGTACCAAATCCACTTTTTTCTTTTTTTCTTTTTTGAGTATTACTCTGTTACCCTGGGTAGAGTGCAGTGGCATCATCATAGCTCACTGCAGCCTCAAACTCCTGGGCTCGAGTAATCCTCCTGCCTCAGCCTCCAGGGTAGCAGGGACTACAGGCGTGTGCCACCATGCCTGGCTAATTTTTCTGTTTTTTTTTTTTTTTTTTTTGAGACATAGTCTCACACTTTTGCCCGGGCTAGAGTGAGTGCCGTGGCATCAGCCTAGCTCACAGCAACCTCAAACTCCTGGGCTCAAGCAATCCTGCCTCAGCCTCCCAAGTATCTGGGACTACAGGCATGCGCCACCATGCCCAGCTAATTTTTTTTATATATTTTTAGTTGTTCGATTAATTTATTTATATTTTTAGTAGAGACGGGGTCTCGCTCTTGCTCAGGCTGGTCTCAAACTCCTGAGCTCAAGCAATCCTCCCACCTTGGCCTCCCAGAGTGCTAGGATTACAGGCACGAGCCACTGCGACCGGCCTAAATCCACTTTTTTCTTCTAACTTTGCTTTGAAGTTTATCCCAGCACCCATCCCAAAACCAGTGGGAAGAGGGAAACCAGGGCACAGATGAAAGGCTTAGGCCCCAGGAAAGTCACTCAGCCACACTCACCCCAATCCATGTTTGCATCTAGGGTGCTGGCCATCACCATCCAGGGCCTCAGGCACCCCCGAGCACCTGCTGCCCAGGCCCTGGCCCTCGGCCCAGCCCTGCCGCTCCATCACCTTCCGCCCAATGCCCTGTAGAGGGAAGGGACAAGACTCTGGAAGCGGAGCTCCTGCTGGGAGCAGGGGGGATGGGATGGGAGGAGAAAGAATGCAGGCAGAGAGGAAAAGAGAGGGTCAGTGGACTGGGCACAGTGCTTACTCACCTTGGTGTGGCGCTCAAAGGTGCCCACCTGACGTCTGATCACAGAGCCATCTTCCTGGCCATCTCGGAGTCTCCTTTCCAGACGCATTTGGATAGAATCTCGGGCATCCTTGTCTCCACCATCTGAGGAATGAGAGCCCAGTTTGTGGAAGGGTCCCTTGCAGCAGAAGTGGGGGAAACCAGGTTTCTAGGACCCCCTCTCACAAGATTTACTTATTCATTTGAATGGTGTTCTGTTATCTCTCATTAGACTGGAAGCTCATCAAAAGTAGAAACTGTGGCTCTCCCCCATCTTACAGATTAGGAGACTGTGGTGTAGAAAAGTCACAGAGCCAACATATGACAGAGACAGGATTAGGACCCTGGTCTTCTCTCCCCACCCCCGGGCCATTTTTGACTCCAAAATCTAAACTCTCACCAGAGCCTGAGCTCCTGACCATCCCACTCTACCAGGGCCTACCCCTCAGACCCAGAGCTCCCTGAGGGCTGTTCTCAGGTGGACTGCCTTCTCTACCAGGAAAGGACATAGCTCTATCCACAGCTGGCACTTAATGTACTCAACTATAGGTATTTCAAGAGAGGAAGCCTTTTACAGTGGGCTACCCCGAGGGAACTGGTCCTGCCTGTCTCAGCCTCTGCTAAACATCTCTGGCAAAGTGTCACTGCAAGACCAGGGCACCAGTTCCAATTCCCAGTACTGCCACCCCTTGCCCAGTACCTCTGTCGTAGTACACGCTCATGTCCACGTCCCAGTCATCGGCCGTCTGTTCATCAAAGTCTGCAGGGATATGAAAGCATCCAGCACAGTGGGTTAAGGACTCAGTAATACTGAAAGCTAAACCTAGAGTTAGATACACATTTCAGAACTTGGGGCTTTTGTCTGTATTTTTAAATCTCTCTTCTGGGAGGGTTATATACAATCAAGGGAGGGGAGCAGAATTTTCTCTCTACCTCAGTGATCCCCTACTCCTAAAGAGCATGACTGGTCTCATATACAACAAAAGTCAGCCTGTCCCCTGGCCTTTTGTTTGGGCTCACTGCCAGGGAATCCACCCTGTGGAACAGAGAACCCTGACAGAATGTAGCAGGGATCACCCCTTCCCTTGCCCCCGTGCCAGCATTACCTCCTTCTTCCTCCTGCCAGAACTGAGCATCGGTGTAGAACACCAGGCCAGAGCCACCCTTCTCCCACTTGAGCTCAATCTCCTCCTCAAAGAGGCGTTCAGTGGTCCGCTCCTGCCTGGTCACATCCTCATGCAGTGCTTCGTGCCGCTCCCACTCCTCACCTCGGTCATCGTCCTGGGATAAGGCGGGGAGATGTGACCTGCCTCTCTACCTTCCTGATCTCATGCCCAGAAGGAGGGAAGCTCAGGGCACAGGCAACACGTGAGACGGGCCCTCAGCTCCATTCCTTCAAATTTCTCTGAGAAGCAGCACTTATTGGCCCTTGACCAACACACTTCTCCAGCCCCTGATGTTTCTCAACATAGTTTGCTCCTTTCCCCACAAGCCTCATTCTCATCTCTGTGCTTTTGGCCATGTTGTTCTCCCTGCGTGAAAAATATCTGCCCTCCTTTCCCAAACCCTTTTCTCCTCCACTTAGTGAAGTCCTTGTCCCTCAAGTCTTCCGGCTTACACAAAGCCCCTCACTCTTAGGCCCACAGCTCTCCCACCGGTCTCTGAACTCTCAGTGCTAATCAGTACATAACTGTTTAGGCCTTTGTACTTGTTGTCATAAAGAAAATACAAGAACAAACACTTACTGTCTACCATATGTCAGGCCCTTCCCATAATTTAGCTCCTTCAATCCTTCAATTTAGCTCCCAACAGCCCTGTGAGATAAGTACCCACTCTATAGATGAAGAAAGGAAACCTAGGTTCAGAGGAGTATTATTTGTCCAAGATAGTACACCAAGAGAGAGTAGCAGAGCCAGCATGGAAACTGAGGTCACCGCACCATGCAGCTTCTTGAGATGCTGGTTCTTTCTCTTTGGGGGAGATTTTAGGCTCTTTAAGGGCAGAAAATGGGTCTTAAAATGGCTTTGGAATCCTGCACTAGCCCTTGGCTTACAACTAACTGCTTGACTGGACTTGTGGAATGACAGGTGACTCCTGGCTTGAAACCTTGGGGGGCTTTGTCTTGGTTAAACTTCAGGAGGCCTCAGGAATCACAGAGCAAGTGCTAGAGAAAAATCAGGATGGTACCACACTAAGAATGTGTTAGCAACTCTCAGCTGGGAGTTTTGAAATGTGGGTGAATTACTTTTTACCCAGAGTGCACATTTAAAAAAAAATTATACCTCATTTAATTTTGGGTGAACAACCAACTTTGGAGAAAGGAATCAAAAAAATGTCTATTTCACTGATAGAGCAGTGCCTAGTGTTCAATCCACCAAATCTAGGTCAGAAAACAGAAGTGACTGGCCCGGCATAGTTGCTCACGCCCATAATCCTAGCACTCTGGCAGGCAGGAGGATTGCTTGAGCTCAGGAGTTTGAGACCAGCCTGAACAAGAGTGAGACCCCATTTCCACCAAAAAGAAAAAAAAAAAAAAAAACAAAAACAGCTGGGCATTGTGGCTTGCACCTGTATTCCCAGCTACTCAGGAGGCTGAGGCAGAAGGATCACTTAAAGCCCAGGAGTTGGAGGTTGCAGTGAGCTACAATGACGCCACCACCCAGGGTGGGACTCTGTCTTAATAACAACAACAAAAAAAACACGGAAACTGAGCACCCCTTCTCACAACCCCCCAACCCCTTCATTAAAAAAAAAAGAAAGAAAGAAAACAGAGGTGACTGCTTTACAAGGTGGCACACTGTACTTACCTCATCTGAGTGAGACTCTTCTTCCTCCTCTTTTCCCGCTTCCTCCTCAGGATCTCCATAGGGACTGGCTGGTATATCTGGCAGGCAGGTGCCCTGGGGAATTTCCTCACCCTCAGCTGTGTATACAAGCTCTTCTTGCTCCACAGTCTCTGAGTCCACGTACTTGAAGGGCACATTGCCGTAGCGCCGGGAGGAACCTGTCTTGGGGAACTGGAGTTGCAGCTGGGTGATGATCCGAGGGGGTAGACGGCAGGCCCGAATCAACTCCAGAAAGACCCGCAGGGGAGTCCCAACATTCCCATTGGGCATCAGCACCGGTGGGTTCAACTCTGGCAGTTGCCTCAGGTCGGCTAGTGTAAAGATTTCATTCTCAGCCTTCCGACTCTGCAGCTCTTTCCGGGTCTTAAAGCGAAAGGAGCCCAAACCTTGGGAAGGAAGGAGAAGAATATATATTGAAATCCAGAAGCCTTCAGCAACACTTGAGCCAGAAATTGGCCAAGGTTTAATCTGATAGCCTAATGCTGTTCCTCTCTTTCAAACTTCTCTGGAGTCCCTTTCTCCCTTCCCCACCAGAACCACCTAGCAGTTTCATGCCAATTCTCATCACCTCAGCTGGACGTATATGCTTCAGGCTCCTGCTGACCTTTTGATTCTCGACTGTCACCAACTTCCAATTCCTACATGCTCTCGTACCATGTGCTCCATCCACACCAAACAATTTAACATACCCTGAAAGTTTCACAGGCTTTCAGATCTCTGTCTGTGACCGTGTAAATGTCATTCACCTTGAACATCATTCTTTCCTTTAAACTCCTATTTATTTTTCAAGATCCAAATGAAAAGCTCTATTTCCTGATCCATCTAAGAAGTCAGTTTCTCCCTCCTCTGTCATCTTGTGACACTTCGTAATAAACAGCATAGGTTCTGGAGCAGAATGCCCAGGTTTATATTGTGGATCTGACATTTAACATCTCTGTAACCTTGGGCAAGTCGCATAACTTCTGCATCCCTCAATTTCCTAACCTCTAAAGTGGGAGTAACAATATCTCCTATCTCACAGAATTGTTGTGAGGGGTCAATAAAAGCTTAGAAAAGTGCCTAGTAAGTACATAGACTGTGCTCAGTAAATGTTAACAATTAGAATGACATCTCTGTGACAATTACCTTTCTTTAAAATGTGTCTTCCTCTGTGGATTCTGAGCACAGACTGTATCCAATTGTTCTCTGCATATCCACCTAGATAGGTCTAGTAATACAAGCATTTGTTGAATGAATGAATTGGAGGGCTCTGCACTGTTTCCTGTTTCCCCGTGAAAGTGGGAGCTGTGCACAGAAAATAGATTATCCCTTTATCTACATCTTGTCCAGAAGACTGGGTGGGGAGCAAAAAGCGAATGTATGAGAGAAAAACAATATAAGGGTTAGAAACTTGATTTCCTTTTTTTTCCTTCTGTGTCAGTGCAAAATCAACGCCTCCTGTAGAGAAAAGGATTTTAGAAGGGACCTAATAAAATGGAAGATCATCCATTTGGCCTCTCTGATTTTTTTTTCTCCCTGCTTTAAATTAACGTGCAAGTTGAGCCTGAAGCTCTGTCCAGAAATGACCTAAAAGAATCGTAAACAGAAGCCTGACTTATCTTCACCATCCCTCAGGAACGATGCCTGTTCCAGGACCCGTAAGCCCAGTCACTAACTTTTTCACTGGTACCTGATGCCTCAGTAGGTAGTCGGAGTCTGCGGATGAGACAGCGACCGGGAAGCCAAGTCCCTTGAGAATCCAGCCACCGGCGGCCCGAGTACATGTGAAGAAACCTCTGGGCTTGAGCCAACCCCCGTACTGAGATGACGCAGCAGCAGGTCCGAGTCTGGATCGGAGCAGAGTCTCGCGTGGGGAGAGCCCGGGCATCAGTGGCCGAAGTCTGGGCGAGAAGCTGGCCCTCAGTGGCAGGGTCGATAGGAGTCAGGGCAGAGTCGGGGACGGCTTCGGGAGGGGCCCGCTCAGGCCGATGCCGGTAGTGGAAACAGAGGAAGCCACCGCCTCGCTGTTCCCGGAACTGGCTAAAGTAGCTCCGTAGCTGGGCCGAGCGCAACTGAGAGGGTATACCACTCACTATCAGGTAAACTACCGCCGCCTCCTCCGCATCGCTGGGCGCCGCCATTTTGGATTATCACATGATCTGGTGGAAGCAACTCTCGCGAGAACACAGCGAAGCAACGTCTCCGTTGAGAGATCGCAAAACTTGTGACTGGTGCGTTGGGGGTGTGGAACTGGCGGGAACCAGAGAAGTCGTTTGGGTTTTATTTTCGCGGGGGGAAGCCGGCGATGATGGAAAAACTTACCTGGAAAATGCAGTTTTAGGGCTCTTTCATAAAGCTCTCATGAGGATCAAATAAGAAACCTGTGGGAGGGATTATTTTTTTTTCCTTCCAGTGAAGGAATTAAGATAATTTGGTTGTGTTATCCCCAAAAGTGTTTCCCCCTAGGTCGAGTTACTTGCCACACAAAAAGCCAATTATTGAGACAACAGAATTGCCAAAGCCGAAAGAAAATTTTATGAGAAAGACGTGGGCAAAGTGGGAGAAGCAGCCTGAAATCCATCTCCGACCAACACAGATCCTGGGCTTTTTAAGGAGGGGGAACGTGCATTGGGGGAAAGTGGTGGGTGATGGTGAGTCTTGGCGTCGGGAAGCTTGCTCAGGGACCTTCAGAATTTCCACTCTTGTGTCTTCCAGAAATTCTTTCATTTCTGGGAAACAACTCGGAAAGGTCATCAAGCCCCAATGGCCTGAGAATCTAAAACATGAGAGGTAAAGGATTATAAAAGACATATAGGGTCATTGAAATTTGTTTATAGAGCCGGTTACAGTTGTGGATCTCCCAGTCCTAATCTCAGTCTATCTCAGTTCAGTAACTTTTCAGTCATTCTTGCATTTATTCTTCCAAAACATAGTGATGAACGCCCACGAATCAGTAAGAAAAAGATAAACCCAGTAGAAAAATGGGCCAAAGATGCTTTACAGAGAAGAAACATCCACGTCCAATTAACAGTGAAAGATGCTCAGCCTCAATAATGAAGGAAATGCAGTGAGACCTGACTTCACATCTACCACATTGGCAAACTTTTAAAACCCTTGAATGTTAGTGATGATGTGACACAACTGGAGTACTCAGTGACTGTTAGTGGAAGTGTAAATTGTTAAACCACTTTGGAAAACAATTTTGTATTATCTAGTAAAAGCAAAGCTACACATTTTTTGACCCAGCAATTCCACTTCTAGGTATATGGTTTTTAAAAATTCTTACACATGTTCATCAGGAGATGTATTGACAATGTTGAACTTCACCTATGCCCTGTGATCCTGCCAAACAGTGAAGGTTAACAAATCCCCCCCACCTTTTTGTGTTCTGGAACACAGCATACTGCAAAGAAACACCCTTGCCTATATGACTTAGAAAAAACTCGTGGATGTCCCTTTGTTTACCTATGATGAGGCCAGACTCAGACTCCAAATTCCAGTTCTTTGGCTCATGGACTTCTTGTCCCCACTGATCAGCTGTAACAAACTTTGGTTAAGCTTCTCTCCTTCCTCTAGGTTCCTGAACTTTGGCCTGGCCTCAGCTTAAGCCAGCGCAGAGCTCCTCCTTAACAGCCCCTCCTGAGACTAGGCTAGCTTCAGGATTAAACATTCTCTCATCTACCTTTCCGACATGCCACTCCTGGACATCCCACTGCCTCACACCCAGTTCTTTCTAGCCTTGTTTACTCTTCTCTGTGAAAGAGAAACCCCTTTTGCCTAACCCTTGACATACTTGCACATCTCGTGATCAGAGTTCTCCCCACCGCAATGCTTCCCCTCCCCCTATGGCGATAGTGCCTTTCTTCCCTTGCATAATCCTTTCAAAGTCTCTCCTGACCAAGTCCAGATTTGTTTTTTATTTCACAGTATATGTGAATATTCATAGCTGCAGTGTTTGTAAGAGCAAAAAACTGGCATTTTGTACTAATGCTCTCAGGTAACGTCAGAAAACACTGAAATATTCCATTTATATAAATTCTAAAAATGTGAACTGAAAAAAAAAATTTTTAGGGATATATAAATAAGTATGCTTTAAGATGAGAAAGAAAAGAAAAAAAATGATTAACCTGAAATTCAGGGTAGTCATTACCTTTGGGAGAGAAATGATAGATTTAGAAAGGGACCTCAAAGGCAATGGTAATAATGACCTATGAAACAACAATAAGGGTTCATTGTACTGTTATTCCTTAAACTTTACAGATATTTTATGAATACTATTTTGTTTTGCTCAATATTTAAAAAATCTTAAGAGGGAAAATAACTCGAAAGCAACAAAGCAAGTAGTTACTTGTGGTGATCCCAAATATACAACTATATGATGAATGAAAAAATAAAAAACAAGACCGTTTGAGGGTGGCTAATGCCTACAATCCTAGCACTCTGGGAGGATCTGAGGCAGGAGGACAGCTTAAGCTCAGGAATTCCAGACCAGGCTGTTCCCCATCTTTACTAAAAATAGAAAAATTAGCCAGGCATGGTGGCATGTGCCTGTAGTCCCAGCCATTCAGGAGGCTGAAACAGAAAGATCGCTTGAGCCCAGAAGTTTGAGGTTGCAGTGAGCTATAATGATGCCACTGCATTCTACCCAGGGTGACAGAGAGAGACCCTGTCTCAAAAAAAAAAAAAACAAAGAAAAAAGAGAAAAGAAAAATAGTTCTAATGAGTGTTTGGGTAATTATAGATAGGGACAATTTTTAAATTCATATCTGAATTTTAAAATCTGCTGATAGAAATGTGGATTGGTACAACCACTTTGAAAAACTGGCAAGATCTACTAAACTTGAGTTGATCCTATTTTTTTAATTTTTTTTTTAGTAGAGACAGGGTCTCGCTCTTGCTCAGGCTGGTCTCGAATTCCTAGCCTCAAAGAGGGTCCCGCTTCAGCCTCCCAGAGTGCTGGGATTACAGGTGTGAGCCACAGCGCCCAGCCTTTGAGTTGATTCTATGACTTGGTAATTCCAGTTGTATATAGTCATATATAGATCTGCAAATATCTGTGCATTGAAAAACAAGTGCAGGAATAATTCTGGCACTTAACTTTGAAAATCTGTAGGGGAGTAAGAGATCACCTCCAACTTCCCTTAGCTTTTATGTGGGCTCTTCAACTGGATCTAGAAACTAAATTGACACAAGGCAGATTAACAAGAGAAAAGCATACAAATTTTATTCATTTTACATTTACATGGGATCTTCCCAAGAGAGTGAAGTCCAAATAAGTGGCCAAAGCAAGATGCTTTTATGCTTTTTAAACAAAGAACAACAAATTTGAGAAGAAATGACAAGACAAAGGAGATCCGGCTAGGGGCAATACATTTCTCAGGGAGTGTTTCAGGAAAATCCTGGAACAGTCTAGAAAAACCACCCCCCCGGAACTGAGAGGGAGCGAGAGACCAAAGAATGACTCAGACAAGTTTGACGAGTTAGAGGAGTTTATTAGAGGTTACTAACAAGGGCACTTGCTCCTGGGCAGCACAGGAATTTCTTCCACAGGTGCCTTCTTACATGCAAAATCTGCGTTTGCCCACCCTGCGATGTTGCCTTAAATCCCTTCCCAGTGAGTGATGCAGAGCTTTGACATTGTATCTTTGCTTGTCCACAGTGAAACAAATCACACATGTGTGGTACCATCATACAACCCATGTCATGTTAATTATATTACAGTTTTTCACTAGGCGGAGATTTTAGTATTACAATTAGCTAACACTATAGGACAGCCAAAACAGTTTTAAAGAAGCCAGCGTACTCTTTGACAATTGGGAACCAAATGAGGGGCACACATGGGCACAAAGAAATGTAAAGCACATTGGAAACCAAGAAGAGCAGAGAGTACAAGGGAGTGAGATGTAAAAACTTGCCTCTGGGGTGCAATGAACACTATTCTGGTGATGGGCATGTTAAAAGCCCCAAATTAAGCCTTATGCAAGGTATCTATATTAACAAAAACACTTGTACCCCCTTAATATTTTGAAATAAATAAGTAAAATAAAACAGCCAGGGCCGGTTTGAGTCAGCCATTTCAGGGCAAGAAAGTGCTGAGGCACTTCTCTGGGCCCAGTAGTTATCTTGGTACCTGCTTAGTCTACTTTGTAACACTTCTGCTGAGTGCTCCAGGCTAGCACAGTGTTTCTTATGTGGTGGGAAACCTGTGTTTTTCTCTCTAGGAGGTAAGTGGGGGAGTGTAAAACTAGGGGAAGGTAAGGGTTACTTTGAGAAGTATATTTATTCAGGTCCATTGCAGCCCCCAATCCCAGTCTCTGATAAAGGGCTAATTTTTTGCCCTGCTATGGGGAGGGTGCCCCTCCCAGAGGAGTCTTCATGGCTTACTGAATGCGGGAAGAGACAGGTCAACTAGCTGTTTCCTAAACTACAATTTCCCGAATGTTTTTAACTCAAAATAATCATTATACCAATTTGGCACATTTTGGGATGTCATGTACTTCACTCCTACAGTTTCTTCATCTATGAAGTGGAGGTGGTGATAGTACTTCCCGCACAGAGTTGTGACAATTAAATAGTATAACCCATGTAATGTGTTTAGAGCACAGCTCCCAATAAATGTTAGCTGCTTATTGTTTTAGTAGCTACTCAGAGTGAACACCCACAGTTTGGGGTTTCCTCTGGCCATGCCCTACCGGGAACAGGAGTTCCCCTTTGTTAACTCTGACTCCCCTGAAATCTTGGCCTTGGAGCCTCCATCAGTTTCATTGGGATTTCCATACTCTGCTTTCTTGTTCTGTGATGTGGTCCCTGTCACCTCTCTAGGTTCATCTCCCGCTGCCCTGGGCCCCATGTGCTCCAGACTATTTGCAGTGAGTTAAGCACTCCTTGTCATCTGGCACCTCCGTGCCTTTGCATTTATCATTCCTCTGCCTGGAATGTCCAGCCCTTGGCTTGCTTAGCAAACCCCTATTCATTCTCTAGCTCAAACCAGTCACCACTTGGGTGAAGCATTTTTCCCACCTCCAGGCAGATTTAATTACTCATGTTGTATGTTCCTCTATCACAGTTCAGATCACTCTGTGTTATAGTGACTTATGTGTCTTCCTCTGCCATAGTCAGAATGGTTCGGGAAGGCAGGGAATGTATCTTGTTTATTCTGTGCCCTCTTCCCCAGTATCCAGCACAGGGTCTGGTACAAGTGGAAGTCAGGAGATGTTGAGTGATGGAATGAATAGATGGATAGTGGGTGTTGGCTTTTTACTGGCATCACAGGATCTAGGATAGTCAAATGTCCCAAGGACAGGGCAGGTCAGTGCAGGGTACAGCACGCATCAGCTGCTTGACTGCTTAACAAGCAGTCAATGATTTGGCTAATGAAGATATAGATAATGATGGCAATAAAATGGTACCCTGGGCTGAGCCACAGCCCCTCTCCTGCTTTCCAGTGAGTCATCTCTGGCTGAGTCTGAGGACAGGGATCATGGCTGAGAAGTAGATGGTCAGTGTACAGTGGCTGAGCTGGCTCCAGATAGCCTGATCCTGGCCATGACTCACTCCAGTTTGTGCTGGTGACGAGAACCATCCAGAATCACACAGGTCTGAGCTCAAATCTTAGCACAGTGATTGGTCCAGAGCTTGAGTAAGTTACATACTCTGTCTGAACATATTTCCTCCTCTTTTCACCGTAGAAATGAGACACAGGTCCCACCCCAGGATGCTGATAATGGAGACAGAGTCCTCCACCTTTGCAAAGCCTGCAGTCTCACAGAGAGAGGATTATTGCCCTTATTACATTGTACTAATTATCTTTCTTTCTTTCTTTTCTTTCTTGATAGGGTCTCACTCTGTCAGAGTGCTGTGGTGTCAGCCTAGTTCACAGCGACCTCAAACTCCTGGGTTCAAGTGATCCTCCTCCCTCAGCCTTCCGAGTAGCTGGGACTACAGGTGTGCACCACCATACCCGGCTAATTTTTCTATTTTTAATAGAGATGGGGTCTCGCTCTTGCTCAGGCTGGTCTGGAACTCCTGAGCTCGAGCAGTCCTCCCGCCTCAGCCTCCCAGAGTGCTAGGATTACAGGCATGAGCCACCGAACCCGGCCAATTATTATCTCTAGTTTTGCCATATTTGTCTTTACGTTCCTTGCACAAGGCTTGGAAGTAGGGCATGGGGAGTGACTCAAGAAAACAGACAGAAGTGTAGCTCCTCAACCATGTGGAGGAGAAATTTGAAAAGGATCACGGTAGAGTTAACAAGAGAAGCTATTCGGATGATGGAAAAAATTAAGTTAAGTTGAGGGAAAAAGGCTGGAATGGGGCATGGAGACGAGTGCTTCCTATTGGTTATTTGGGGTCGGAGGAGGGGAGGGCTGAGAGGTGGGAGGACTCAGCCTGGGGATACAGAAAGGTGCAGCAGTTAACTAATGGAGACAGTTAGTGAAAGGACATCAAAGATATACAATGACCCAAATCCCTGAATCTTCTGGATTTGGGTGCTAGGTGGGAAACAAGGCTTCTGCTCTTGAGGGTGGCCTCATGTGTCTGCAAGGTTAGATAGGGTGGTACATGCCAGAGGGGTGGGGAGGGCAGGTCGAAGAGAGGTATCAGTCCATGGCCCGGGAGTTGGGGACCGCAGCGCTAAAGGATGCCTCCATCTGGGGATTTGATTAGCTCCTGGCTGGGGGAGTTGTTGAGCAGGGTGTGGCTCAACACAAGACAGGAGGGTGGATGTTGGGGTCATCATGGGTAAAGAGGGTGATAGGTAATTGAAGCCCCAAATTCCAGGTCTGCCTACTTTGGGGGCCACTTTTCCCTTTGCTGTGACATAGGGAAGATGAACACACCCTGGCGTGAGAGTGTCTCCACGTTGTATATCTCAGGTACAGGGGTGCATGTCTTTGTTGTGTGAATGAGTTGGGATGTGCTGTATGTTGCTGAGTGAGTGTATCTGGGCCATGCTTTTCTGGACTGTATGTGGGTGGACAGAGGGTCCGTTTTATGGGTCTGTGTAGGTGTGTCTGAGTTGTAGCTGTTAGTGTGTGTGTCCCACTTGTAGGTCTGAACTGTGTGTTTCTGTCTCTTTCTGGTATCTGAGTTATGAATGTGAGGTTGGGTAAGGGACAGGGCTGTACTTGTTGCTGGCACTGGGTCCCCATATGGGCGAATGGCCAGTTCAGCTGTGGTCCTAACCTGGGGGTCTTAGAAAAAGGCTGAGTGATGACTCCTAGACAGTTGTCCTTGAATGAATGATCTCTCATTGAGCAATAATTAACTTGACCCCCGTGAGAAGAATCCAAACTGTGGCAGTGAAGGGGGTGGGGTCTGGTCAGGAGAGGATGTATTGCTGGAGAAAGGAGGAGGCCTGGAAGTCCTGTAGGCATGTGTGTTGTTATTATTTCCTCCTGCCCACCCTTCAGGTCACTCACCCTGCCCCAGAGTGACTGGGTCAAAATATTTAACATTGGCCGGGCGCGGTGGCTCACGCCTGTAATCCTAGCTCTCTGGGAGGCCGAGGCGGGCGGATCGTTTGAGCTCAGGAGTTCAAGACCAGCTTGAGCGAGAGCGAGACCCCGTCTCTACCAAAAATAGAAAGAAATTAATTGGACAGTTAAAAATATATAGAAAAAAATTAGCCGGGCTTGGTGGCGCATGCCTGTAGTCCCAGCTACATGGGAGGCTGAGGCAGGAGGATAGCTTGAGCCCAGGAGTCTGAGGTTGCTGTGAGCTAGGCTGACGCCACGGCACTCACTCTAGCCCGGGCAAAAAAGTGAGACTCTGTCTCAAAAAAAAAAAAAAATTAGACTGAGGAATTATAAAAATTTGAAAGAGTTTATTTGAGAAAAATAGTAATTTGTGAATCTAGAAGCCCCTAACCATGGTTTGTGGTCTTGGGGCCATGGGAAGAGCTTGGAGGAAAGGCATTTAAAAGGTGCATGGGAAGCCGGCCAATTCAATAATTGATTGGCTACAGTTATGCAGTCACCTTATTTGGACTATCTTGGTGACTATTTTCTAGTTATGTAATCAGAGCTTTACTGGAAGTTTGTAGTTGTTTGTCTAAGTTTTGTTTTGGTCTAAGTTGTAATTTACAGGAAATGCATTTAAGTTAGAATTAGGTTTCCTTAGGTAGGAACCCAGGACACTAGAGCCACTTGGTCTAATTGCCTCTGTTTAATTATTTTAACACTTCCTAGGGGGGCTGGTTTTCCTTGCATTTTCCAAATGTATGGCAAGCAGGGTCTAAAATCCAAGGCTCATATCCAGTTTGCCCTAACTGTTCTAGGGACTGTTGAAAATCCTAAATTTCCAGTTTCTTCCCCACATTCCCAAGTGCCCACTACTGCTCTCCAACTCAGCATCATCAACTATTCGTTCTTACTTTTCTAGAAGACATTGTATTTTAATTGTTGTTCTTTTTTTTTTAAACAGCTGTGGGTGGCTATTTTTTTAAAAAAATTCATTTTTTTGTTTGTTTCTGAACATTTCACATGACAGGAAAGCAGAGAATAATCACCTACTACTTGCTGGTAAACAAAAAAGTCTTTGCGCGTCTCCTTTTTTCTTTCCTAAGCACACACCCCTTACCAGAATATCTTTAGGCTGAGGTTCCCCTTTGGAAACTTTACTGGGTGCCGTGTCCTCAGCCATCTCCTGTCTTTTCCTGGGCCTGGTTTCACAGCTGTCTGGGGATGACCCACGGTGCCCGCAACAGCCATGTCTCTTGGAGTATCTGGTGACTGTTAGCCCTGGATCCTCTCTCAGAGGATAGCTGAGGTTTGGGGTGGAGCCTGTCTGGGGGGCAGCTGGATGTCCTCGTGCTGAGAGGAGTCTCCTGTTACACCCTCATCTGAAAAGCTAACTCCCTGGGACTTTATGATTTTTCTCTCCCCAGCTTGAGCTTCCATTCCTTAAAGACACATTGGTGCCCAACCAATAGGATGCCTGCATTGAGGGGAAAGGGCAGCGGTGACTCCTGTCCCCTGGATTCTTTCACACTTGTGAGGGAAGGAAAAAGTATCCCAAAGGACAAGGAAAACCCACCCCTATGAGGCAGTGTAAGAACGTGCAAATAATTTGCACTTCAGGCACACAGGGCCGCAGGGTGCAGCATCTCTTGGGATGGTGGTCGTCGAGTCTTTCTTTCAGTGAACAGGATGGGGGTGTGGGAGGATGTCCCACGTGATAGGATAGTCTGAATTGACACTTGAGTCACACATGTCTGTGTTGCTATCAGCACCACCCCTCCCTGGACTTGTCACCTTGAAAAAATTTATTCATTAAAATGTATTTTATCAGTAGACCTTGAAAGTTAATAAAATGTTTCCAAGAGGCAAAAAATGTGTCTTTCAGGAAGAAAAATCTAGTCTTATATTCCATTTGTTAAAAATTCTTATTGATATTTTTTTCTTCCCCAGAGTGAGTGTTGTAAGGGTCTGAGATCTGTTTTATTTTGGGATGATTTCAAGCAGAATCCCAGGGCTTACCTTTAGAAATACCACCAGGGAGAAGATATAGGCAAAATATCTCTTATATTATAGCTATAGAAAAATGAATATATTTCCAGAAGAAAATGTAATAGTTAATTGGTGAATTACGAATCTCCACCAGAACATCAGTTTGCCATCAGAGGGTGGCAAAATCTTGTGCAGGGTGGAGAATTTTTGAGAGTGGATGACTCTGTTCTGTGTTCAGTTATCTAGATGGCAGAGTTTATAGCTAAATTCTATGACACAGGACTTGGCAGTTACTGTAAGTGTTCAAATATGATTAAATGTTTACTAAATGATTTGTTATATAAATAATAATTAAATGATATGTTTGTTGTCTGAAAGAAATACTTTTGCTTTTTTGTTGAGGTATAAAATGTAAGTGCTTTATTTTTTTCTTCCCTCCTATAAACATAAACACTGAGTTTGAGTGATTTTGCTGGATTCTTCCAGCACTGCCTATTTTCTCATTTGAAACTTAGTGAATGATTTTGATTGGGAAGTATATACCTGGGCTCAGAGACTCCAAGCAAACGTCAATCCTGATTTAACAAAAGGAGGTCATTGAATACCCAGTTAATTCTTGGGAAACCTCCCCTCCGGGTATCCCAGTCTGTTTACACCAATCATGGAAGGAGCCCTTTATACTGAGACCTACAGGGCTGGAAAGCTGGGCATCCACAGGCACAATGGATGTGGGGTGTGATGCCATTTCCGAGGATGTAATTGTTATTGCCCTGGGGCTGATTCTAGACACTTGCAAATAAAGTGAATTCAAATTTAGGTTAAAGATATCTTTATTCTAAAAGGGTATTGCAAGAGGGTAAGCACCAACTATAAGGTCTGCAAACATCTCAAGGCTCAGGCAGACAAGGGCTTTTTTCCATGGGGAAGAACAAACAAAATTAGAAGGTGGGATGGGGAGGGCAGGGTGGAGAGTGGCAAAATCAGATTCTAGATCAGGAAATGGATTGTGGTAGCCCACTGTGTAATTCTCAGGGAATGTTTCACCCTGACATCAGCCTGTTCTTAGGAGGGTTGTATGTTGGTTCAGGCTGAGGGTGGGTCAAAGTTCAGCATCCTGGGAGAAGGAAAGAAACTAAAGAAAAACTTAGTTAACAAGTATTTTGTTCTGACCACTTAACATAAAACTGTTCAGCCAATTGTTTATGAGGCAAAAATGTGAGTTTGCACAGTCTGTGTCTGCCTTTGTGATAGGTGAAAACAAGGCCATCGTCTAAGTCATAATGCGAAGGGTCTCTGTCTGCAGCCGGCTGCTCTTGCAGAACAGAAAGGATGTGGGATCGCTCTACTCACAGCTGTTTGCCAGGGCGTCCATCCCACCTTCCCCTGCTGCTTCCCTTGCCCTGTACCTGTCTTTTGCTTGGCTGTTCTTGAGCTGTATCTTTTATAGTAAACTGTTAACTATAAGTAAAATATTTTGCTGAATTCTGTGAGTAGTTCTGTCAAATTATGGGACACGAGGAGGGCCTATGAAAGCCCTTGATTACTAGGCAGTTGCTCAGAAGTATAGAAGCTCAGGGCTTGCCACTGGCACCTGCAGTGGGGACAATGAGGTACCACCAAGCCCTGAACTTTTGGGGTGTGTACTGATGCTGGGAGGTATCAGAATTGAACTGTTGGACAGCCTGTTAGTGTTGGAGAATTGGCTGGTGTTCAGCAGATTCCACAGTGGTGTCAATAATGGTTCCAGAAAAAAGGTCTCACAGTGCAGACCTTGAAATGACTCTGGGTGAGTGAGTGGTTGCTGGTGAGAATCGTGACCCAGGAGGAGGAAGTGTTTCCAGACTGTGAGGAGGACACAGGATGTGTGGACTCCCACAATTCAATTTCCCAGCTGTTCAGGTTTCTGTCACTCCCTACCTAGGAAAGAGACACCCTGGGCTACATCTTCACAGTGAGAGTGGTCCCCAAGCTCAGGAACATGTTTAACCCACTGTGTGTGTGCTTCCTTGTGAACTGTGGGTGAACTAGGCTGCTCACTTGAGCTGCTTCCTGTCTGTTTCTTTTATAAAATCTTGCTGCCACATAATTCCAGATTGCTCAAGCATTTACATATTATTCCATGATTTGAGTGAAAGATTTTTGTTTTCTTTCTTGAAAATTGGAGTGGATTGAGTGATATGGTCTGAAGAAGCAAAGAGAATCTTTTTTTTTAATTTCAGCATATTATGG